>VZTO01025283.1:111491-133480 GCA_013400615.1 Syrrhaptes paradoxus
TGGGCTCTGGCCTCTTCTCTAAAGTAAGAAGTAATAGGACAAGAGGAAATGGCCTCAAGCTGTGCCAGGTGAGGCTAGATATTAGAAAAAAAATCTTCACTGAAAGAGTGATCAGGCATTGGAACAGGCTGCCCAGGGAAGTGGTGGAGTCACCATCCCTGGAAGTGTTCAAGAAAAGTGTAGATGTGGTGCTTAGGGACATGGTTTAGTGAGTTAGGTGGTGTGGGTTGACAGTTGGACTTGATGATCCTTGAGGTCTTTTCCAGCTTTAATGATTCTATGATTCCATGATTCTATATTCAGTACTGTAGACCAGCTGAACGGAAATGATGTAAACTAGGACTCTTCCTCTGGGAAAAGACAGTTGAGGAAGGCTGTGATAGATGTCTACGAAAACAGATTACTAAAACTTTTACAAGCAAAGAGGAAGAATCATGCAAAGAAATTATTTTACAAACAAAAGGAAATGCTTGCATAAAAGAGAGAATTAAACCATGGAACTCAATACCGCAAGATCACGTGGAGGCCAAAATTATACACATCTTAGAAAAAGGACCAGACCACTTTCATGAAGGATAGGTCCATTGGCAACCATTAAGTGTGATGGTATGCCCACTCTCTGACACAAGATGCCTTTAAAATAGTGACTGCCAGGAGCTCAGAGACAGCAGTGAGTGAGGGACCATTTTAGAAAGACTGAAAAGGCAACGTAAGGAAAAACAGGTCGGCTGAGTTCATAAATGCAAAATAAGGATACTGTATGGCAATATCAAAGGCTCAAACAGTGCCCACTGGCCTATAAAGGCAGGCAGGAACATACAAGGACCCAAAGCAACAGAAATGCAGTCATATGCTGCTACTTATCATGGATGCATTCCTGCAAAGTGTGACAGTTAGAGATTATCCTCTCCAACATAAGATCTTTCTAACTCCCTTCCTTCAAACCTGTTTTTATGAGGATTATGACATTTCCAGAAATGCTCAAAACAGCCATGCCTTCCTGTAGAAGTCCGTTCCTTCTCCACAACAGGACTCGCACTCTCCGTCTACCTCAAATCTACAGGTGTTTAGCCTTTTCCCTTCTGGTGAGCTGACACACCGGTATATTCTTCCTCAGTTCTTCAGTCCTGGCCCACAGCAAATGTTTCATTTGCCCCAAGACAGAGGTTTTTGCCGTGTGATTTGCTTTGACAACAACATATAGCATGGTTAGGGGATGGGAAGAATGCCCTAGGATAAGAGATCCTTCCCTTCAGGTGGACCTAATAGCATCCTTCCAACACATACAAGGAGATCAACAGGAAGGTGGAGTGAGGCCTTTTGCAGCAATGCACACATTTAGTGCAATAAGGCAGGAAGCACACAAGATTAAAACCAACACACAGTTTAAATACTCGGAGAGAGTATATTGCTTGTTGGGCATACTTCAGAATGAGCAGGTGGCTCAGGGATGTTTTCAGTTGTAGATGGTTTCTAAGAGGCAAAGGATGGAAAATATAAATAACTGAGGAGGAAAAGAAGGCCTAGTATGACAAGAGATACAGCGTGATGCTACTGCAGTTCTTTTCTGCCAGTGATCCTCCTACTCTGAAGGATGGTTTCGTTGCGGCTGTGATGGATGTCTCAGCCTCTGCATGTTTAATGGGGAAATTCTGCAACTCTGGAGACCCTAAAGGAAGAATACCTGAATCTCAAGGTATACATAAAAGTGCAGGTAGAGTTCCTTCTGGTAAAAATAATGTTTAATTTGACATAGATAATAATTTGTAAATATAAATTCAGAGTATATAATGAATGCAGTTTCCCTTTACCATTGAAGGTCATAGCAGAAATGTCTACAGGAGGGTCTTTCAAGAAGTAAATATTATGAAAAGCCTATTTTCTAGGAAACATCATGGTGGGATAGAGTGGATGAAACAGGTGTATGATCCAGGGTGTTTTCAGTTCATCTGTCAGTAGTCCATGAGTTTCTTAGTCTTGGTCACAGCACCTTCCATAATACCAAAACTTCCCATGTTATCTATCAGATGTCTTAGGGACTGCAAAGGGATTTTGCATCAAAATCTTCTCAATAGGTACAGTGGAAATTGTCACTGAAAACAGCTTGCACGTTCCAAGGAGATCCCACCAGGAAACTGGCAGCTCAGCATTGTCTGAGACAGACATCTCTCGCATGAATGTAAAAGAGCTGCTTTGACATACCAGAGTCCTTGCTAGCAGTGGAGAAAGGTCCTGTCTATTAGAAGTGCTTTCTGTCTGTTACAGAGAGGATACAACATCATGGTTCATGTACCATCGTTTGAGGATAGTGGTGCTTATGTTTCTCAGGACAAGCTCTTTCTCTTAAAGAGTATTATTTGCTCCACAAGCAGCCTAACCTATAATACCATGCATATTTTATAAGGCCCTTGAATTAAATATGTTAATTCACGCCAGTATGTGTTATTACAGGAAGCAGATATTTTAAAAGCTCTCATCCCCTTTCCCTTGGTCTTTGGCTACATTTTCCTACCATACAACTGTATGTGTCATATCAGTTATGTCCACAGAATTATTCATGAGGCTGCTTGCTGAAGTGGATAAAGAAAAGTATTTAGATTAAAAATCATGCTCCAAAACACAGGTTTATTTTAGTCTGACAGGAGGGAGATCAAAATTTTATTGCGAATGTTTGAATAACTGGTAAATTCCAAACCAATATTCCTTTGTAGTGCTGTCTTGTTCCTTATTTTGTATCTACATACTTCCTATTAGAGATGGCTAGGTATGAGCTTAGACTGACATACTATTACAGTCTGCTGGACTTTAGTTTGCCATAGACATTGCTAAAAAAAAGTTGCAATTTTTTCCTTGCAAAAAGCTGGAGTTTCTGGCTTTTAAATGCCTATAACTGACAAACAACATGAACCAAAAAAAAAAGAAAAGGCAAACTTCTATATTTTTTAAACCGAATATTACAAACAGCAATAGACCATAAAATTAACTGATTAATTTTAAAACTAAACATTGAACAGGAAAATATAATCTAGATGCAAAAGTTTCCCATGCTGATATGATAAAATATGACACAGTCCACAGAAGAAAAAGATATTTTTTATCATTTATGGTATTTTATAGTCTTTGGATGTATAAAAGATGACAGCATAGTGTCATGATTCTATGATTCAATGTTTGTAGTAACTAGCTGGTAACATGCAATTAAAAACAAGTAGTAATCTGACAGCTCCGCCCACAGGGTTCTCTGGGACAACAGTGCACACCATGGTGCATATCTTCAGATGACTCTTGGACAGCACAGCAGGAAAATCTTATTTACTTAATCATAGAATCACAGGATGGTTTGGGTTGGAAAGGACCTTAGAGATCATCTAGTTCCAACCCCCCTGCCATGGGCAGGGACACCTTCCGCTAGCCCAGGTTGCTCAAAGCCTCATCCAACCTGGCCTTGAACCCCTCCAGGGATGGGGCATCCACAGCTTCTCTGGTCGACCTGTCCCAGTGTTTAACCACCCTCACAGTAAATAATTTCTTTCTAATATCTAGTCTAAACCTGCCCTCTTCCAATTAAACTTCTGAGATTTTAAGGCACACAGATAGTAACCAATGAAGCAAAGCAGACAGCATAGTAAGATCTCAAAACCAGTTTGAGAGTTGATTTGATAAAGATTGAATATTTAACTAGGAAAGCCAAGTCAAATCACACCTCAAACATTTCAGAATATCAAGAACTACATTAATTTATATAAGAGTTTGGACATACACTAAGCAAAAAGAAGTTTCGCAACTTCTTTACTAATATGGTAGTTATGACTGGACCCTCCATACATACTCTATACACCTGTAAGTATGAGTTTGCTCTGCTAATTTGTTCAAACCTGTCACCATCTGTTCAGGCAACACTGAGGCAGATGATTTGTCTTACTTAAGTAAAACTTGATTTCCTCAAGATCATTTACCATTTAAAATTATGCTTTGTACATCAGAAGTGAAATCCCACACACAAACACAAAAGGCAGTGGGAAAGTAGATATATTGTATTGTATCAGCTTGCACTAGAAGAATGTTAAACCAAACTGGGATGGATTTCTGAAGCAAGATATTTATTTCCCTGCCTTCACACAGCAGAGTGGACTTCTTATACTGGTTTTTTTTTATACAGAAGATTATTTTATACAGAAGATTATCTCAGTTTTTAACCTGACAATCAGCTCTGAGTTTTCAGCAGGCATCACTAATGAAGTGGTACAATGCTTATTAGAAATATCCATAAGTCGTCTTGTGTGCCCAGTGATTTTGAGTTATGTGGTTATAACATAGATCATTGATAACAGTGGAACATTCTTGGAGTCTCTCAGCTAGGATAGGATAATAAATCTGTCAAAACGCATCCTGAAGCTGAATATGGACCATATGGTGAGATACTAAAAAAAAGTGCAAAAAAAAAAAAACCACACGTGAGGTGTCAGTGGTCATAAAAACATTGATTTCCTGGTGTTTCAGAAAACTCAACTGGGATAGAATGCTGTCACTTCAGGATGAGCATATACATTCTACTACCACCAAGTGCCACCTGCACTATAGAGTAGTTACACAAGTAAATTGCAAGCTCAGGAAATCTGCCCAAGTAATCCATTTTATGGAATTAAATATGATTGTGCTTATAACTTGTGACCTCCATGCAGGAAGCACCTGGAAGACAATCTGTGTGGAATCAATGGCTACAGTACTGTGAGTTTATAAAACAATCTTACTACAATGTCAGTGATTTGAAAAGCCGCCATTGGAGACAAAACGTGGAAATATCATCCATGCTGAAGTATTTTTATGGGCCTCTCCAGAAAAACAACACCTGGTTATTTTGATGCCAACAAAGCAACATTTTAGGTTAGTACCTGGAAAGTGTGCTATAATTTTACTTCATGTTGTGTGTTGCTCTATGCATGATCTGTTTTCTTCTCTCCCCTGGTCCAAAGTCTATCCCATGGGACTAGAAAGTCTTCCGTTCTGCATCCAACCTGACTGTTCTTAGAAGAGGCTCTATTCAACAATTTACTACAAAGCCAGTGTCAAAAGCTGACATTTCTGCCAGCTTACATGTTCTGATCACTAGGTAAGTGAAAAATGCAGATTGAGAACATTTTAAGGATATCACCCAAACAGATATTTTGAATCCTGGTTCTTTTGAAGAGTTGTGTTAGGCTTCATTTCCTTCCTGTGTGTCACCAAAAAAGAGTCTGAACCAAATAGGAACTTGACCATAACAAAGCTTTCTGATAAACATAGCAAGACATTGCAAAGGTCACCAACTTTGCAAAGTCAGCACAACCTTCTACCTATTGATTCTGCAAATCAAGAAACTCACAAGCTCCTGTAAGTAAATTCAAAGCCTACTGGAAGGTTCCAGTAAATAATTCCCGTCAAAGTCAGGTCTATAAACAACTTGTTAAAACATGTCAAACTGTCAGACATCCTTTATATTTTCAGTACCCTTTCCAGTATAGGAGATAAAACAAAGACTTGCTGATATTACCCTACAGAAGGCTGTTGGACAGGCTGATGCCTTTCCAAAAGTCTTTAAGAAGACCTTTGGACCAAAAGGAAGGATTTGGCACACTTCTTCACAAATTCTCATATCTCTTGCAAGCTACCCGAAGAACATAAATGGTGGAAAAGTTATGATCTTGTAAGCAAGCAAGCAGTCAGTTATACTGTCTAGCAGTCAATATATTTGACTGTACAGTGCTTGTCACAGCATGTTAAGTGGCTTCTTCCTCAAGTGACACAAACCATCCTCAGAAACAGCTGTCTGAACAGAGCAAGCAGAGATCAGATTTAGTAACAATAGTTCTGGTAAGGTTCTAGCATAGTCCAATTTTATTGAAGTCAACTACTGAAAGAAATTTAAGGAATAGTGGAAGCTGTTATGTTCAATTGGCAACCTTTGCAGGAAGAAAGGTCTGTCAGTTAAGCTTATTTCACCTATGTCATCAAACATCCTTAAGTTCCACACAGCTCTTACACTGTTGAACAAAGTGCCCAGCAGTAGAAAATCTTCATGCTTAATCACATTTCTGAATGAAGGGTGCCCCAAAACCCACTACTTCTCAATCAGCAGTACTCCACCTACAAATTTGTACAAGTTTATGCCTGCAAATCACTTTGCACTTGCAATCGAGTTTGGTGCCTGCTCTGAGGTCAGCAGACATTTCACTGTGATCCTCAGAACATGAAAATATATCTGTCCTAATAGACAAATTAGACCAGGGGAAGCTCAGCCCTGAAGAAAAGTCACATTGACCAGCTCACATCTCTATGGAAAATTCTCTTCCCCTATAGGGACAAGACGGCTACATCTGTACTACCTTTTGGGAATGGCCTGTCGTGAACAGCCACCTGTACAAGAATATCCGGGCATTTAGCTGGCAGGCAAATCCCCAGCTGGGAGGGGCTAACCTGTGCCAATGGGTACCCTAAAAGTTACACAGCAAGGACAACTGTGATCCAGTGCTCAACTCCATGCTCCAGCCTTGTTTTATTCCACAGCATAAATGTAGGCATAGAGACCAACTTCATCGTTTGAAAACTTAACCCAACATAACTTCTTCTTTCTGCCAGAACAGTCAGAAAATCACAGATAGTTAAAAAAAGGTAGGAACTGCTGGGAAGTCATGAAAAGTCTCAAAAGGTTTGTTCAGGAACGCAAATAAAATTCCTGAATCAGAGAATGATTCAGATTAGAAGGGACCTCAGTAGTCCGTCTAGGCCAGCCTCCTGCTCTAAGCAGGCTCAGCACGGAACGTGGACCAGGTTAGGGTTGCCTGTTGAAGAGCATTAGAAATCTGACTGAAAATGCTCACAGCTGCCAAATGCATTTTGAGAACAAGCAAAATGCAAGAACCCAGATCTACCCATTAGAGGGTAATGGGAACTAATTGCCATAGAAATGAATGTGCCCTGAAGATTTTAAAACAACTATTTGTCCTATCTGTAGCAGAGGACTGCTCATCTGTTTGAAATAACAGCCTTCATATGTAGTTGATCCCCCCTGAAATAAAAAGCTCTTTGAGAGTAACAAGCAGTGCATGAAACTCAAATCCAATTTCTTGGCTTTCAATACTATTGAACATTCTGCCATCCAAATATTAAAGGTGAAGCAGCTGAACTATAAAAGTGCCAGAAATTTATGGTCAATAAAGATCTGCCACTCGAGACTAACATAAACGAAGAACAAGCCATCTGCCTAAAATCCAGAAATCTGGTTTAAATATATGCCTCAAATCTTTGGGCAGAACATAAAGATCTCACATCTTAAAGGCATTTAGTATAGGTATCCAGTAGTACCCCAAGTAAGAAATGCATTTTTAATCCCACATAGTAACGCCAGGATTTACTTTACTTCAGCAATAAAGTTCTATCTAAACTAATTTGCAGCCAAAGAAGTCATGGAAGGTGTATACATCTTGCACATAAGCAGGGATAACTTTTTGGAGAGAATTTCAGAGAACTTAATTCAAGTTATTAAACGTCTCTGGAATGTGCAGTGATGCAGGGAACACCAAAGAAATTCATCAGGCTGTCCTTGAGTCTACAGTAGGTTTTCAGTGGATATATAGAGTGTTACTTTTTTGAATGCCTATGGTAAAAGTGAAAGAGAATGTTGATATATAGTTCTATAGATAACTGTTATTTTATAACATATCGTGTGTTTCCAATTCATATATAAGCCTTTTTTTATAATTTCTGCATTTAAGAGATATGAGTTCAGTGGGCAATGAATCTACCATTTTCATAAAGGTTCCCTCTTACTCAAAAATGAACCAAAAACAGATGGCGGAAACCTTCTATCCTTTCTATCAGAGATAAAGAAAGCATGGGAAGAAAAAAGGATCTGTAAGAACTCTACACAACATGTGTAAGTCAAAGGCCCTGTTAAAAAGTTAAAACCAGAAGGATTACCATTCTATTTTTTTACTAGGAATTCTGGAACAATATTGCTTTTTCAATGAACAAATATTTTCATACTTCTACAGAAATGTGTGGAGGATGATAATTTCCATAAAATCCTTTTCAATGAGTCAAGGTTTACAAATAAAGTTTAAGAAGTTGCAGAAAAAAATATAGGTATTAAAAAGATGTAAGCAATGTATGTAAACCTCATCCAGGAGCAACACATGTGAGGATGTTGAATTCTTTGGTTTAACGTAATTTTTGTTCTCAAAGATGCCTGTGCTTTGGGAATGTAAATTATCCATAGTATTCTGATCTTCTTATAGACTGATAGCTATGAAATGCCCCTTAATTTAGGGATTAGCAATATGTGAACATTCATCCATACCAGGAAACAATCTTCCTTCATGAAAATAATTCATGTTACAACACCAGAATGTACCTTGAAAGGTTACTTTGGAAATGTTATCAGATGTTTTTATTTTCTTCATAAAAAGATATATTTAAAAATTATTTTATACTACATCTCGTATAGGACATAGTGTGTAGTTATCAGGTACTATCCACAATTGTGTAATTCTGACCCTACTGCAATCAGTCTAACATGGGCTAAATTTTCTAGAGAAATTTCCTAATGTGATATTATTATTTATAGTCATCAAGTACACCACAGGGGCCTTTTCGTAATTAACATGGCAAGAAGAAAAAGGCCATATGGCCATCTAGTGTTTATTGTGAGAAATGCAGGTAACCAACTTCAAAACATTACTCCCCATTTGATAAGGACTTTGCAGGTTTCTTTTAACAGTGAAAATGCTTCATGCTATTTCTGCAAAGCTCAAACCTGAAATTCTGGCTGTAACACTGAAAACCTCGGTAAACAGGCTTATTCCACAGCTTCGGATTTTCCTGTTATCTGTATCCCTGTGTCTAGACTTTCACAGCACTGTCATCAGTATGGAGCAGAGATGCTGGTGAGAGCAGCAAGGATTTTCAAAGGCTCTCTCAAGCACTGAGTGAATACATTGCATGTTGATAGCAGTCAAGTGCCTAACTCCATTTGGTTATGTAAATAATACCAGCTGATGTGCTGATACTCCAAATTACTATTCAAAGCCAAATAAAGATTTTTTGCCTTTTCACATGCGCACTACTCTGAAAAAGGTTTATGCCGAGCAGCCTGGCAGATCTCCACCATGCAAACACACCAGGCACTCCCTGGCATGTGGGCTCCCAGAACGCGCTGCAAGTCTCAGGTCTGGTCTTGCTCTGAGGACAGATTCAAACCCATAGCAAAAAAATATAAAGACAGATGTAATAGGATTCTTTGGCTGCAATACGACCTGGTGCTGAACCAGAGCAAGTATTTACAGAAGACCCAAAAGTCAAAGCATGCTTATGGCTGTCAGTACGTGTCAGGGTGGAGTTACGATAAACAACTGTTACAATCGTATGGTAATGTTTGCCTGTACCTTCTATAATGTATTCAGTGTAAAAAATTCACATTCCACCACAAACAAAAGTTGTTTTGTTTCCCTTAAAGGCAAGAAGAATTCTACCATTGACTATGGCAGCACTATATTTCTTATGAAATTAACTCACTCATTTGTGCTTATATAGATTTATCACATTAGTTGTCCTTCACAGAAATGCAGAAATTATCATAGACTCATAGAGTACGTTATGTTGGAAGAGGCCTCCAGATGTCATCTCTTCCAACCCCTGCGATCAGCCATAAAGGGAAGAGCTCTTCTCCTACCACCAGAGTTCTTCCTTGATAACATCACTCAGAAACTCAGGCTGAATTTTATTTGCAAAATGACAGCATTTTTAACAGACACTTTCTACTGCAGCGTGCTCTGCCTGTCTCTGCATGGTTCCACATAGAAGCAACAGTACTGACCAAAAGCCTTCAGGAAAAATGACAACCTTTCCTGGGAAGAGAAATCTCCCATTAAAACTACTTTTAATGCACCTGAAGATGCAAGAGACACAGCTAAATGTCTCATCAGTACACGCTCATTAGGAATGGCCCTTTTGTGCATAGTAAGTTTTAATTAGCACTGCCTTTGTCCCTGCAGGGGGTACTGCCAATGACAGCTGAGTTCCCTAGCTTGCTGCCACTGGGTAAACACCACGATGTGAGCCACCAACGTGGATCTCTCCTGCACTCATAAATGTAGGTTTTTGTCCTTCCTCTGCCTCGTTTGTTAATTATGGCCACTGAGAATTACACCATCAAGCTTTATTTGAAAGTACTTCCAGCATAAAAATGGAAGAAATTAAATGACATTTCTAATGAGGGACCACCTGAGTCCTATAGCAATTTCTACAGGCATATGGGATCTTGTGGGCTATTCAAGAATGTAGAAGAAATATCTGAGGTGATTTAATTCATTAAATAATTCCCTAGGTTCTCACTAAGTATTACTCATACACAGGTCACAGTGTTCTCCTTTTCTTTTTTTCCAGTGTACAATTAATGAGATGGCACACAGAGGAGAGGTTGGATTTAAATGTAAGAAGAAAAGCCACATATGTAAATGTCCTGAAGGAAGCCCAGACAGGCATTCCACAGGAAAAACATCAGTGCAACCTGGTACAACAGCATTCTGCAATCTAGGTAACTGGCTTTACCCCAGATAAGAGAATATTGCACTAAGCCAAAGAAGAAGTCTTTTAACAACTATCTCAGGGGTTGGAAACACATCCTCCAATATGTTTAGTGAAAGATATGTCTAAGCCTCCTCAACATTTTAAAAAATCTGATCATCCTGTCATCCAAATATTTACTCCTGTCACATTTCAAAAGACCAGATTCAGTCCTAAGAGATCTGCAAAGAACAGTTCACTGTAAAGACAATAGTAGGAGTTTAATATGTTGGGAATACTACTTGTAGCTCTTGTCACTTTAGTGTCTAGGTAAGGGACAATGTAGAAAGCATAGATAGCACTGTAGCTCATTTCCAGCCTAACCCCTCAGGTTTCCTTCCCACAAAGCCATAGGAAAAGAGGAAGGATTGTTGTCTCCTATCTTACTCAGGCCCCTTGGTACAAAAATAGTCCAAGAGCCTAAAATTGCTCCTGCTAAAAATTTTATCAGTTGTACCTTTTTTTTTTCAAAAAAGACTGAAATGAGAGACAAAATCCTCACCCTCCCCAAAAAGCATAGGATAATTTTTATGGCAAAATTCTCCACTTTGGGCAGAAAGCAGAGTCTGCAAAGGTTGCCATCTTTTGCTGATTGCAAATAATCACTGACTAATGAAGGACAAAAGGGGAGTTTGATGCAATCTGCTATGGGTTTAGGACTGTATGGCCACACCATGTGTGTACTGGCAGTCAAGAACATGACAGTTGCCAGTCCTGCTCGTGTCCATACATCTAAACTTAAAAGGCAGTGCAATGCCGATCTCCTTACCAACACCCAAATCGCCTCACTGCTGCTGACAAAATGCAAACAAATGCAAGCTCCAGGGCATCCTCATGTCCATGCTGCAAGGGAGACACAGGGGATGGGAGCCCGGCAGGACACCTTCACTGAGAAGGAAACTACTTTGAAATTATCCTTGCTGCACTACAGAGTGTACACATCGGCCCAAGCACAGAGAGAAGGCAAGTTCTCACCCAAAAAAGAACCCCTCGATCTCACCAGATCACTGTCATAGATGCATCTCTGGTTCTCCTAATCTCCCCTGGACTTTGATGAGAATAGCTCTGTGTTCACATAGAAATATGGACATATACCTATAGAGAGATCAGGTGAAATTTTAAGCAATTGCTCTTCAAACATTTCCCTGCAGGCACATTTGAGGAAAGAAAGGCCCCTCAACAATTAAACAGTGAATTCTGGCTCCTCAGCTTCATACCTGACTCACTTACTGTCACTATATCAGAACAGCTCCTAATCTATCTGTATTTGTTTATTCCTTATACCATTCTGAGACAGGGAAATATTTGTATATTTTTCTTATAGACAAGAGAGAGGTTCAGAGACATTCCTTTTTTTGGTTGACATCTGTGGCCGAGGGGACAACTGAATTAAAATCTTTTCAGTTCCATGGCCCAGAGTGCCGTTACCTTTCAGACTTCTGGTAAATACATACAGACTTGATTATTACTATACTGTGGTGGAAAATTCATACACTAAAATATACATGAAAGCGTAACAAAATTATCTTCCACTTGCTCATTTACTGAAGTTTCTCCATTTTCCCCAGTAAGCATAAAGTTTTCAAAATCTTACTACCAGCTTGACAGAAGCTTATTGCATAGCATTTAACTTCTTTACTTGTTTCAAGGATTTCCTGATGCCTTTTGAACTCTTCTTTGATGCCATTTTGCAAATGAAACAGCTTAGGGGATTAGTAACAGGATGTAGGACCTACACTTGTGGGTCTGTGGTGGCCATCTACCTTCTGTCAATGTTGTTTACAGCAATGTGCGGTTGCTTGCTGAAAATGAAATGGAATTCCAACTCTGCTTGCTAATCAACAGCAACTGCATCAGAAACTACCTTGACAAATGACATCTAAGTTGTGATGCTTCAGTTGCATGGGTGAAGGAAGAGGTACCAGTTTCTTATCCTTCTAGGACAGAGTTGGATCGCTAGATAATTTGTGGAATTACATGGTATCCATACAGTACGTAGTCAACGATCAAATAAGGAACTTCACTTTATAAGATTGTCAATCTATCACCTTTCAGGAGTGTTAAGTTCACTTTAAAAAATTAACTTTATCAGAAAAGGATGTTATTGCTTTTACTGAGGTCACTGAAAGGGTAATACCATTCTCAGTGATGCTAATGTGAAGGTACAGGGGTGACATGAGTTAATTGCACAGTTACCACTCTATTATTGATTTATACTCTCCTGACATTTACAGAGAAATAAAACAGAGTTTATGTTTTACAAACTCTCACAAAATACAGGCCACAGAAACTACTGTAGACAGTTGGACTATAAATTGTCAAAATTGTTACGTGCAAAGGAATAAAATTAAGAAAAGGCATAATTTCTTCTTTAAGCTTCCTTCTATGAAGCATTAAAACTATAATTAGGGGCTCTGAGCAAAGACAGGGAAAGGGGATTCATCTACTGAAAAAGTTTTCTGTTCCGATATCTATGTGCATATAGAAATGTCTACCTCTGTGATTAGCACAATTGTCATAATTAAGGCCCACAAGAGGGCTGCATAAATGTATTTCAGCTATACATTTTACTCTGCATATATTCAAGTGTCAAAAAAAAAGACAAAACTTGAGCATAAGTGAATTGGTGTAAATTTACCTATTTGAACTTTGACAGTAACTCTAAAGCATGTACATAGCTGCTCTTCCCTTTAAAGAGTTTGTTTTTGGCAGTCTATTTAGTCTGATGACTTGGTCATTTTTGTTCATTCACAAGTCAGGATGAGAGACTTTTTGAAAGCAAGATTTCTCAAGAAGCTTCATCTGAAGTTTTCTTTGGTCATAAGGCTCATTTCAGATTCACATTTCTGAATCCTCTTCCCTGTTTCATGCAACAGCATATGATGAAGGGTATCAGGAAGCAATGTTCCAGTAGAGAAGCAAGTCTCAAATTCACTTCATAGGACAAATCTCCAGCCCTGAGACTCAAACACAACCACAGAAGATGAATCTGGTGCACACCGATAGTTCAGATGCAACACATCCTGAAAAGTAGGTTCCACTGGACATGGTTCATACCAAGTAACTGAAAAATATATCTTAGGTCTACTTACATACATGTTCTGTATACTCATCTGAATTCCTCTGCTAGATATGTGGAACTTCTACTTTAGGCACTCTGGGGCCTCTTTCTTTTATTGTGCAAGTCTAGCTCTCTCCCAAGAACTTCTATTTGTCCCAACATGAGGAACACCTTATTATACCAGATCCATGAATCAGGAAGTGGAACACAGTGAACCCAGGAATCTTGTCAAAATATCACACAGTAAATCTATTAAGAAAGCAGGGGAAGTATTAAATCTATACAAATGTAGAGAGATACAGATAGAAAGATAGACAGATAGACAGGTAGATAGCTAGATAGATAGATAGATCGATCATCCCTCAAAGACAAATCAGCTGTTCCTTGGTGATGTAGCATGGACAACAGAGAAGCAGCTGTTCCCCAAGGATGTCTTTCTTGGAGGATCCGATGTATTCCACACTGGGGAAAGAATTTCCTTTCAATACATCCTTTTCCAGCATGCCTCTTTTGGTTTACATCTTTGTATTACAGAGGCAAACCAACAATTCTTAAAACAGCTATTTTGTAATGAGTTTGATGTGTTCCATTTCATCAAACCAACACATCATCCTGACTTAAATGGTCTTTTCATTTCCTTTTCTCAGGGAAAGATGGACACTCTCAAATTCACTCCTGTTAGCATGCTACACATACAAACTTTCTAGGAAAAACATTCTGAGTACTTCACTAAAATATCCTACTGTCAGGCTGGCAAAAACATGCATCGATTTCTCCCATTCCTTGAAAGAAAATGCTTGTTTGTACAAATCAGTATGAGAAAATACACTGAAAGTTAGAAAGTATTAATTTATGTAGTGTGATACGATTTATGAAGTGTGCTTATTTTTATGGTGACCTCAACATAATTCCTGGGCTTAGTGACTGAATTTTACAAATTATTTAATAGGTAAATATATTGTTTCTTAGCAAACTTAAGTGGTGTTTGCTTTTACACTATCTTTATTAAGCTTTTAGTTTTATGTAAAATATTTAAAGAAATTACAACTTTAAGTTCATCATCTGTATTATAAGAGTGTCCATACCATAATCAGCCTTTACTTTAGACTTAAGGGAGACTGTGTTGTATCACGTGGTTCCTACTGAAAATGTGAGAGTGGAGTTTTAGATCTATAGATAAGTATTAAGACAAGCTTATTAAAATGCCATTCTTATCCATTTTTTGTTACCTTAGAAATAAAAATTGACTTATATTATTAGCATAAATATGAACATAGCAGGGTTTGATTATGTGTTCTGAATGTTGCCATGCTCTGTACAGAGCACGAGGAATATACAAGAATCATAGCTGTAGCTGGCTTCTTAATAACTTTGGTAATTTTATGAGCACATGCAAGGTCAAGGTACCTATAACACAGTCTACCTTTTCCGGGTCTGGTGACTTCAGAACTTGAAGATAGACAGAGGCTCTCTTCCACATGGATGATTAAAGTTATACCTTCAAAACCTCCAACACCGTAGTTAATCCAGAATACAGTCTCTCACCTTCTGCTGCCAGCTGCCTATCCTCTTTTCATGTGTATTTTGAACATTATATACCCCCTTCAGTTCTCCTATCGTAACTGCGTGCATGTCCACTAGTGTCATAATAATCTGACTAAAAAGCAAACAAGGTGCTATAATTTTTAAATTCAGCTGCACAATTTTGATGTGGTTGGTGGCAGGTTTTGGGAACTGGCAGCTTTCAGTTTAGGGGGTGGACAACGTAGGAAGAAGTGCTTGCAGCAAGGGTGGCAGGGCTCTTCATCGCTCAGCTGGCTCAGCCCCTTCTGCCTCCATTACTGTGGCCAACCCTCAGGACTTCTGTACTAAAGACCAAAGCCATGTGTTTCTGAGCCGGCTGCATTAAAGAGGTTAAAGTGTGACCAGTTCAACTGAAACCAGCCAGGAGGCATCGGCTTGCGTTTTCCTAAAGCAGCGCTTTAGGTCTGTGAATCACTGTGGTATACGTGATTTAAGGAGAATGTGAGGGGTAACTAAGAAAAGCAAATCAAAACACAAGTGCTGCCATGAGTCTAACTCTACTGAAAAGGTGGTGATCTACAAATTAAATAAGTTGAAAATCATTCTTTTAAACAATTCAGCACCCCAAATGGGCTCTAAAACTATTCTGTAATTTTTTAAATACAGTGCCAAGCACTATGCATTCCGGGATGCTATAAAAAAAGCTGGTAAACTTTAAGATTTAGGCAAAGTTGAATTGTCTCATCCTATCTGCATCTACACTAGTGCAAAAATAGCCCAGACAGACCACTTAGTTTTAACCATTATTGTTAACCCAAAATAATTGAATTTGTTTAAATGGTTCGTTAGGCTTCCAGGTTGCTTTTTACTGGTGGAGCCCAACTGGAAACATTGCAGAAGTTTTCAGCAGTTGATGTCATGGAGATTGAATTATTCACAATTCTCAGCAAAAGATGATTTTCATATGCTATGTCTGAACTGTCAATATCAATGTATACACACCGTTTATCAGTACACACAGTGTGAATTATACTCACTTATCAGTAAGAGATCATTTTCTTTTGCCCTGCCTACATTTTGAATTCAATCATCCCTAACTAAATCAATGAGGTGGAACTACTTTGTGTACAAATTACGTATCAGATACATACTCATCCTGTTAATCTCTGTCCTAGTCTGTTTCAGTTTTGCTGTGTTCTCCTTTTGGTACTGCTTAAATTTCTCTCAACAGCAACGTCCTCTGCTTACCTATCCTAGAGTTTTCCCAGGTATGTCCCAAGACCTTGTCAGTGACCTGGGAGTCAGTCCAAGGTGACCACTGCATACTCAGCCATAGAGGAAAAAGTCTGCACTTGTGTAAGGATCATTTCAGAATAGCCCGTATTGGACAGAGCATGTAAACTAGCAGATATGTATCTGTGCTGAAATTGCCATGCATATAAATTATTTTGATCATTTTTATAGATAAGCATGAGGTACATGCTAAATCAAGTTAAAGGCATCAAATAATGATAGAATACTTCACAAGTGTAGACCAGGCAACAAATCCTTATAAAGCTGATCTGCTGTAACCAGTGCTTTTAGATATGGTATGCTGATATTTACCATAAGTATGAAATACTTTTGATTTCATCTTTTTTTTCATGTATGCATCTCTTGGCTGTATTTTGGGGAAAAAGAAATTAATCACGATTTGCATAAAGCATACCATGAACAAGGCCTGGATTGAACAACAAGATCAAAATAGTATCTCCAAATATGCAGTTACTGTCTTCATCTAGGGAATTATTTGCAATGTATTTGTTCTCATGACATCAGTAACTGCATTTGTGCTTCTGAGCCCTTATTTCTGTTTTAGCCTGGCAGGAGTTTTAATCAGAAAAACAAACACAACGAACACAATCTGTACTTCCACACATTCACTGCCGTTATGTTAATGACAGTGCCCTAGATGATGATCCTCTATTTGCATGATCAGAGGATGTGCTTTTTCTGGGGAATGAATTGATGTGATCACTGATGTGGGTCAGGTGGAACAAACAGGACGGAGACCCTGGATGTTATACTGTATTTAGCAATCTATCTACACGATAAATATTTGTGGGGTGAAAGGGTCAAGATGGGGAGGGGAAGCGAGTGCAGCATTCAGGCAGCATGAAACCTTTTGGCTGCTGATCCTTCCCTTTGCCCCTGCAATACGCGGGACACCTCGTGTGTCACATTTTGACACGCTGGCAGCATTTTGCTCGCTTTCCCACCTAAAGGCAGCCGACACGGCCGGGGCAGCGGCTCGCTCCCCGCTCCAGCCGCGGCCAAGCCGAGGGTTCCGCTGCGCCGCGGCCCCCCCTGTGCCGGCCACGGAGGCGGCGGGGCCGGGGGGCCTCCGGCAGTGGGCAGCGCGGNCCGCCGCCGCTGGAGCTGCCCTGCCCGGCGCGCGCGCTGCCCTGCCCCGCCGCACCCCCCCGCCTCCGCACAGCCTCAGGCCTCCCCCCCCGCGCCCCGTTAGGTAGAGAGGGGCGTCAGGAACCCCTCCTCGCCTCCCTCGTTATTCCGCTGCTAATGGGGAGAACGGCCGGGACGGGGAGGGCGGGGGGCATAAATCATTTTAAAAGAGAGGCAGAAAATTACCATGGGCAACCGCCACGAGGCTGGTTTTGTTTCTCCGCTCTCGCAGTAAACTCTTGTAATCTGCAGTCATTAGCATAATCTTCAAAGATCTTTAAGGGGATAATCTTTAAAACGCCTAGGGTGCTGGCTTGTGAGGCTCCTAAATAGGATATCATTGGAGGACCGGCAATACCCTTTGAGGTGTCTTTCTTCGGATTCGAGGGGTTCCTCTCCGCCTTCTGCTGTGCGGACAATAATGTAATCTCCGCCTTGATGGGGGTCAGAAGAGCATTACGGCTCTGAATACTCAAATCTGCTCACTCGAGGGCTTTTAATTTACGAGGGGGGAAAGGCGTATATTTTCCCTGAAAGTTTACTTTTCGTCAAGGGTAATCATCTCACTTGCATTTGAACTCTTCTGGAGACTACAAGGAGTTTCCAATCATTTTATTCCCCTGCCTGAAATCTATAGCTCTTTTGTGTGAACCTTCAGAGCCCTGAAATGAACAACCCAAACCGCGGTTTGTAGAAATGCTCATTGCAGCGAAGGGCGTGTTCGGAGAATACAAACAGCACCCATAGATAGTTGCCAAGGGCACCTAATACATCTTTGCATTACACCTTGAACCAGTCTGCCCATATCTCCGAGGTTTTATTGCACGGATCATAAATGATTGTAAAGTCTGCAAATCTTTCATGAAACCCCTGGCAATTAATAGTTTAGCCAGGGAACCTTTAAAGAAAACAGAGTCGCTAATGCACCCCTTGAAATCGGTTCATAGCCGCGTGATGCCGGCGTAATCTCACGATTCAGTGTTTTAAGAGGTTTATAGCTTTTCTTTTTCTTTTGAACAATGCACTTTCTCTCTTGCTCTGTTTTTTTCGAGGCAAGACAACACAGAAACACTACTTAGTGCTAGAGTGTCAGGTGCTGTCTGATTAGGGGAAGGGGGAAAAGGCTCTGCAGAAGTCAGCCTGAACGCTCGATACCAGAACCTGTAAAATTAGACCGCGTTTCCCATTTATGGTTTCAGGTAACCATATAAAACTAGCTGTTTCTTTAAGCCGGTTTGGTCCTGATCGTTTCCTGTATTGCGCTTTTAAAGCCAGGAGCACCCCGTGACCCTAAGTGGCTATAGTTCCCGGCAGCCGTTTAGGTGGTTTTTGAAGGCACATTGGGGTCCTTTATCAATTATTCGTGTTAACAAAGAAAAGGCGCTTGCCTAAAGATGGGAAAGTTTTTCAAGGGAAGCTCCTGCGAGAAGTGCCCAGTTCCCCATAAATGATTTACAAGGGATGGATCAGTAACTGGGAAAAAAGCAGCCCAGGGGAGGGAGAGAGGGCACACAAACAGTTGCTTCACCCGCAGGTTAATGATACCGGAATGAAGTGAGTGGAGACCGGGAGGAGAGGAGGGGGGGTGGGGTGAGAGGGTTGCTGCGATGGGCGGCCGCCCGCCCCCACCTTTACCCGCCACCTGCCCAGGCAGCTCCGGCAGCTCCCCTTGTTTTCTCCCCAAATAAATTGCTGGGCGCCTGCCTGGAAAGCGGTAGACAGGCACTGCTCGGAGCAGGTCGGGGAAGGGCAGACCCTGCCAGAGGCGGCCGGTGGTCTCCCTGCGGGAGCGCAGCGGGCTGCTGGCCCGGCGGGGAGGTGGGGAGGGGGGCTGAGCCCCCTGGCAGGTGTCTGCGGCCGCAGCAAGAGGCAGCCGAGGGCTTACAGGGGCCTCTCCAAATTGTCACAGTAACTATACTGTCTGGGACTTCCCCCTTGAGGTCAACGCCTGGAAATATTCGTTGTCTCCGCTTCAAATGGCTACGTGGATTTCCTCCCCTCCCTAAACTCACTACCGTCTCCCAGCCCTGCCTCCCGGGACGTGGTTAGAGAGGGAAGTGGTGAGCGAAAGGGGCATGTCTGCCCCTGATGGCCCAGCAGGTGCTTTCAGGGATGCCGGGGAGAGGGTCCCCGCTGCATCCTCAACAGAGGGGGGGGGGGGGGGGGGGGGGGGGGGGAGTAGGACTGGAGGTAGCGGGAGCCCCCACCCTGCGGGGAAGTGGGAAGTGCTCCTGGGCAGGGACGCTGGGGCAATTCACAGCTGCTACGGCTCTTTGGGCGGTCGCATGATTTCATCGTGGACGTGACACGTGAAAATGCTGCTTCAGAGGTAGCACTGGCGGCGAGGTGACCGTCAAGGGACTCTATGCTGCCCCCCACTCTTCCTCAAAAGCGTTGTTGATAACTGAAAGAGGCAACCACTTCATAAAAACCATTTAAGGAAAAGCTGAAGTCGGAATGAAAATCACTAGTTACATTCAGTTTAAATCAAACGTGGCCTTATGTGAGGGGAAATACTCGCAAATATTTCCCGCACAGAAAAGAAATTCCATTTACTATTCTGCAGGCTATTTGCTTTTGCCATGAAGCAGTACCTTTCCCGCAGAAAGAATAATAATAACCTTTGTATATGCTGAAGTGACTGGAATCAAAACGTCCTGAGCCCTCTCTCCATCAAATCTGCCCCCGTCTGTGTTTACTCTCCAGATGCAAGTGTGGAAATACAGTTGCTACAGATGACCACATGGCTTTAGTATGTTAACTTTGTTCTAATTAAGGCAGCAAAGAAATGACGACCAGTCCTCTGTCTTCATATAAGAAAACTGGTTATTAGCCCACGACATGTGGCTGAGATTCTCAGAAGAAAGGTAAAAACCAACCCTCATGTAGGTGACAACATTTTTAACCGCCTATTTGCGCCTGCGGATTGCTCCGAGGCGCGCTGTAGCCGGCAGCAGGAGCGTTTATTTCATTGTCAGTGCTGCCCTTGCCTGCAGTATTTTATCTGCGGCAGGAGATGAGCAAGAACTCCTCAGGAACAAGTCTTCCTCGGCGACTTTTATTGGCCTTTTAAAAACCACCTTTGAAATAACACCGGAGGACTTTGGATGTATTTACACCTTCCTTACGGCTATGTGGGCAATTATTGCCAGTGATTATTAATGTTTCGTAATGGGAGGGAATTGTCAAACAAAATTTCCCTTTGTTCCCTCCAAGGGACAATCGAAAGTCTCTAGAAATTGGATCCAGAGTTTCCAGGGGCAAACTCTGGAAATGAGGAACTGGCCATCTTAACGCGATTCAGCCGCATGGCAAGATATCATCGGTAAGAAAGTAGAGGAAACTGGCTCATCTCCTCACTGGGGAAACCAGTCAATCTCCGGCCGCTTTCAGAGGCTGGGGGAAGAGAACATTTTTCATATTTTTTTCCAATCTTCTTCCTGTGTAGAGCCCGCGTCGTCCCCCTCCTGCGAGAGCGCCGTTAAATCACTGCCACGGGTGTGCAGGTGTGGGAGTCGGGCATGTTCGCGCACTCACGGCGAGGCAGTCCCTTTCTACTAACGCTTTTGTCATTCTTAAATGGACCTTCTGCCAAATGTTCTCCTCTCACGCCGCCAAGGAGGCCCCCCCGGATGATATTGGGAGTGACAAGACAACACCTTCACTGCCTTGAATTATTTCCTTACTTCCTGATGTCTCTGTGGGTGTAAGCTGGTGCTATCATAGGCAAAACGTTAATTATTGTTTCGAGTCTGTGAATGTTCAATGTCGGAGGACAATGACAATTATTATTTTGTAAATACTTCCTTGTATCACGACCTTCCCAATGGTACAAGGCCCGTGAGGAGTCTCTAGTGCAGGGAACCCGGAGTTGGCAGTGGACCACTGTGTTCGGTCCCGTTTCCCATATAACCAGGAGCCTAACTAAAAAGAGGTGGGGTTCTCCTCCCCCCTTCCCCGTGACAGCTTCAATGGAGCAAAGGGAGCAACACCCCGGTATATAAAACCTTGAGGTTGGGGCTCCCCCAAATCCGCGGTGATCAAACACGGCGGAGAGCGGCGGGCTGCGGGCCGGGGGACAGCGGGGGCAGCTCCGCGCCAGGGGTCGCCGTTCGCTCGGGCCCTGCGGGGCGGCTGGGCTCCCTCCTGCCGGGGGCAGGGCAGGGTAGGGCGGGCTGGGGGGTTATTTTCCCGCCCGTGTCACACGAACAGCGGTGGTCCGGCGTTGGACGGCTGGAGGCCGGCGCGGTGTCGCCGGGGGAGGGAGGGACCAGCCGCTCCCTTGCCCGGCGGCCGAGGGGCGCCGCCGTGGAGCCGGCCGGGGGGCACTGGGGCGGGGGAGCAAAGCCCCGCCGCGACACCG
>VZTO01025283.1:137952-181415 GCA_013400615.1 Syrrhaptes paradoxus
GGTATAGGAGGCTCTAAATTATATCCTTCTGTTATTTATTCACACTCTTCCTTTTTTCTTTATTAAACAAGACCTTTTTTTCATTAGCTGCTGACATATAATGTATCAACACTGGGCACTGAGTGGGACCAGTTCATAGTCTCAGAGCTGGTCCAGATGGTTGAAGATTGCTCACTGCAGCAACCGTGTTGCCTCATATATCTCGGGCACTTTTTGTGCCTCCCACAGCTAACAGGTTTTTTTCCTGTTTTTTTGGTTTTGTTTTTTTTTTTTTAATTGATGATTATGATGACAAAGATGATTCTTATTGACACCACCTGTTTCAGAATCACACCCCAAAGTGTCTTGCAGAGAATGTCTTTTGCNAAAAAAAATTGAAAGCTAGTAATGTGATAACCCATGTGATGGAAAAAAAATCAACCTTTTGTTTGTTTTTGTGTTTTTTTTGGAATTGAATATATTATAACAAAACAATAATAATTCACAACTGATTTAAGATGGCATCATTGGTATAATGGGGTTCTGAGCTGAGCAGATTGTAATTTTACATCTGTAGCAGGAGCAATGTATTCCATTTATTAATTGATAAACAAACTCTTTCAATGTGGGGATATCTTTGCCTCACTTCTCAGTGATTTCCATGTTCTATCTCTTGCTTGTGAGCTTTGAAAATTTCACGGATTTTTTAAAAAATTATTTAATGAAGTGGTTCAGTTGTTCAGTCTTCCATTTCTGTGTTTAAAATTGTTAAAGCCTGAAAATAGGTTTGATTTGACTATATTGTGTCATGTTGATATTAGGTATGTAATATCAGATAATTGCATTATTCTGGTAATGTAGACTGGTAATGTAGACTGGTTTAGAATATAAAGAAAGGTGTTATGTCTGTGGTAAATAATTACATGTAATTACATTGTAATATGTTCTGTGATAGAATTTAATTTTTCAGCGAAAGTATCACTGCAACGTAAATGATATAAGGTTGTGGGACGGCACGGCTCTTAGGTTTTCATGCAACTTAATGAATGATGCATTATATAACATATCATGATGAGAAAATACAGAGTGCCAGATTAAGTTGTTTGAATGTCTTGCAACAGCTTTGACTGAATCAAATATTTTTAATTTCAAATTTTCAATTTTAAAACAGCACACCCTAAAAATCAGGTCAGAATGCTGTGTGTAATGTCAGAGATGAGATCTATCAAACTGAAAGGCTCCAACAACATTTTCAAACCTTTCTCAATTGTCAATTTAAGTTAATTGAAAATGAAAGGTCTCGCTTTCAGGATTGGCCCATTTAAATGGAAGCCTGCTGCTTTCATTTCGTAGAAGGGCAATCTCCCTCCACATACGGGTTTTAAAAGGTTCATCCATAATTCTCCCTTCACACTTCTATTGGAAATGACAGAATTCATTATTTTGAGTTCTTGAACTATTTTTCTGCAACTTGGGTGATGAATTTTATGAGATCCAGTTCATAACATGGCATGGCAACCCACAAGATTTAAAATTTTCAAGGCTCGATCTGTCTCTTTCTGGCACTCGGCTGGCACGGGTGCGGGAAGCCTCTATGTACATCTCCTGCCTTTTATGGAGTAGGAGGTTGGGATTTTTTTATTTAATACCGACTAGGAAAAAGTCTCGCACCCTTGCTCAGTAATTCACTAGAGGTATCCAGGCAACAAGGACATACATTACAGTCAGCAGTATACAAGATGCTGTGTGAATTTTCCTTGCCTCCTGTTTATCTGGGAATTCAACTGCAATAGACCCATACAAATAGCACTGTTCCCACTATCTATTCTCAGAATGGTAAAGTTTGCCCCCAGACTTCTGTTTTTTTAATTTATATTTAGTTCTTTGATGGAAGTGGATTTATCAATGTGTATATGTGACAGTACTTGCCCAAACATGGGGATTCAGCTCAGGTGGGAGAGGGATGTTGACCCTCCCTGAAATGACAGATATGACTTAGCTTTCAATTGATGGTGCATCTATGGCAATGTTGCAATAAGAATCCCCTTTTTGAGAATAATTCTTGTATGGGGTTGCTAGGCTACACAAGCCTGGTTTGTACTTGTCTGAGACAGTAGCAATGCCCATCAGTAACCAGCTACTTGCTAACCAAAATAGGTCACACTGGCAGAAAGTTGTGCAGATTGAATTTCCTTTTTTCTTTATTAAACAAGACATTTTTTCATTAGCTGCTGACATATAATGTATCAACACTGGGCACTGAGTGGGACCAGTTCATNGATGACAAAGATGATTCTTATTGACACCACCTGTTTCAGAATCACACCCCAAAGTGTCTTGCAGAGAATGTCTTTTGCTATGCCCTTCAGGATAATGGTATTTATTCCTTTGCAAGGAAATGTCAGACTACCATATTAGCAGATGAAATTCCCTCAGCAGAGGTCTAGACACTACTCAGAGAAGTGAGATGGTGACCATGCTGTGATTGCACATCAATACACACTGTCCTCTCTCTGCACCTGATCCTTGTAGTCGGGTGTTGGCTTGTACCTGCTGTTGTAGTTCCAAGGGTAAAATTATGATTTTAGAAATGGATTGGATTTTGTTCACTGAATTGCTAAATAATTCACCTGTTTATTAGTTCCCTGCTCCCAACTGCTAAGCAAGCAGAAACCAGTCTTTCTGTTGGACTGTTTGGTAGCCACACAGTGACCACGTTAGGTGGGATAGAGATCCCCTATGTTGTTGGCTGCGTGTGTAGTTTCACATGGTTTCTGGGCAGTTCCCCTTCAATGCATGTTTCTTCTTTTGTCCTCACAAAAATAGAAGTAGGCTTTTTACTTACAAATGGTTAAAACAATGCATAGCTTGTACTGCTAGTTCTGATTTTGGTGGCAGACACTATCTGCATAGTAGGTATGTATTATCCTTATTTAATGTCCTTCTTGCCTTTTGGGAGAACAGTGGTATTCCTGGCTTTAATGTCCAAATCCAAAACATTTCAAAAAGATTTACTTTTCTAAAGAGGCTTTAATGTCTTCCGAGCCTCTTGTCTCAGTTCTTGTTTTACAGCGTCTTACACTATATTATTGCTTTTAACATTCTTTTTTTTCCCTTTTTGTCTGACTCTCTGAGCTTCAGTGACTTTTTATATTAATATTAAACATGTAATTTTAATGAGTGGTTTAGGCAGACTTAGAAACAATGCTTTTTAATTTATTTCAGTTTTGAAGTTCAAGAACTTGGTCTGACATAAGTTTAAGGCAGAAGTTTTGATAGTAGTAATTTGATAGTAGTAATATGAATAACTTTGGCCATGATAGGGAAAAAAATGGAAAGGAGTTTGTTTGGTTTTAATATGAGATTCATCTTTGCAGTGTTTCATTTCAGAATCTTCTAGATAAATTACAGGGATCCGAATTAGTCCCTTTAGATTTTGGTGTTGACACTCAAGCTTGCATGGAAAACCAGATCATTATATCAAAGACAAAGCGCTATCTGGAAAAAAAAAATAAAATGAAGCCTCCATGGGAATTTCGCCAAAGAGCAAAATGTACCTCAGGATTAGGGGGAAAAAGTTTTACTTTTAAAAATGTAAAATGCATTAAGCTTATTGCAGCTGTATTAGGCTAACTTAGTGAGTGGTTTTTGTTTGTTTGTTTGTTTGTTAGGGCTTTTTTAGTTTAAAGGGAATTAAGATGAAAAGAACTTATCTCAAATAAAAAGTACTTTACAAGGTCTGTATCTCCTTAACTACTGTTATTTAGCACTGAGAGTAAAACATAAATGGGCTGAATCAGATCCTCCGCTCCCAGGAATTTGCAGTCCATATTACGTCTAAAAATGGAGGTGCATTCTGTACTTCACGGAACACAAGTCTGGTTTCAGCTGTGGGGTTGATCTGAGGTTCATCTCCTCAGCTGAATTTGTCAGGCTTCATTCAAATAACCTTGTCTGCAGATAAGTAAGAGCAGAGAAGAAACAGTACAAATTCTTTGACTCGAGCTGATGCATTTCACTTCCATTTTCAGGGGCAACAACTGAGACAGCTTAAGGCATTAACACCGCTTGCTTGTTTACTTCATCTCCCATCTTCCCTGAAGGTCATTGTCACCAGAACAAAGGTGCCAGGATTAATACATATCCTTGTCTGCATTTGTTATAGTTGCTTAAATTGCCAAATATAGGGACGCTTGCATTGGTCGAGTGGATGGTGAACTTCAGTGGCTGAGGTATGGGTGCGTGCCTGCCTCTGCTGTTCTCGTGGAAAGGAATGGTCAGCTCCGAGGAGGCTGAAGTTTTAGAGTATTGCAGTTAGCTTCATCAAATTGTTTTGTGAACAGCATCCGTCATTTCTTTTCTTGCCAAGAAGAGTAAGCTGACTGGTAGATAATATAATGGTAGGAGTATTTGCCTGCTCGAAAATTGACTGAGGGCAACTCATTTCTCATTTTTAACATCACGTTGATTAGTGGTAAATAGGAGTACAAGCAACTCCACTGCAGTCTATAAAGACCTTTTTAATAATGGAGCAGAACCAGGAAATTTTCAATTAGCCCGCTTACATTTCAAGCGCAAGGAAATGTTAAGCAGTTTGCAGGCTCTGTCCGAGAAAGGAGTTCAAATTTTAACAGAAATTTTACCATTAATTTTGTTGGTACAGAACTTAATAGTGGAGTTTTTATCTTATTTTAATCCAGTAGGTCAAGTAATTTATTTCCCAAGATGTACTTGAAGCTGAAAGAGAGTAGAAAATTGAAATCACTCCCAATGGTCATTCCCAAGTGTCTGTGGTACCAGAGAGCATAAATGAGCATTCTGAAATTAAGATATGTGTGTGAATTGCAAAAATCTTGGCAGGCAGAAAATGAGCACAGCTTCAAATGCCCTGAAGAAGATATCGATGAGATTGGAGCAAACTTTTTAACCCTTTATGGTCTCTTTTTTGCATCTAGTAGCCTTGAACTTGTGAGATTGGTCTCTTGCTTTCCATAAGGGGATGAAAAGCAGCATTGTGGAGGAGTTCAAGACAACAAGGTGCTTGTTAAACCTCAGCTGCGTAGGGAAGGGTCATGAAGGAAAAACTCTCCTGGTGCAGAAGTATTTCATTAGTTGGGCAAAGTAACAGAGTTAATATCTGTAGGGAAGCTGCTGTCTAGAACTAAACACATTATCAAACCCAGAAAGACAATGTGGTCTAAGAAGTCATTCTGAAAACAGGTTCTTTGCCTGCCTTGTCTGGTAATTTTGATGGTGAAAGTAATAGATTTCTGTGTTTCAGTTTAACAGCTCTGTTCTACCTCAGACTGATACAACTGGAAGTAGAAACTTTGGGGAGCCCTGGCATCAACCCACTAGTAGTCTAGAAATTTTGGAAATTGATTGTGTGGTGCATTTCTTGACAAAGGGTACATCAGTCCACCACAAGTGTAGCTTGTGATCCTGGAAAATTAAAGATGTTCCATTGCTCTTAGCTAGATAAAGACTCAACATGTCCTGTATTCCTGGATAAGTCAAGATACATTTTTTTTTAGATATCAAGAAAAATCTGTGGCTTGCTAGTGGCTGCTGTTTGCAGGAATCCCTTTCTTTCAGATGAGATGCTTTCCACATGTAAGTTGTATCTGATGTGCCAAAGAACACAAACATCCTTGTCTTTTCCTCTTTCTTTGTGTCCTGATCTTAATACCACTGAATTAAAAATTCTAACCCATTTTGTGTCAGACTCAGTGTTGGCTTTTTGAGATGACCCTGACCCTTAAGTCGGTGTAGTTATATTAGAACAGCAAGAGAAGCTTGTGTACGTACAAGGATATCTTCCAGCTGGGAACACTGGGAGCTACTTTAGTGTATCTTAAGCTTTTCATAACAGCATTTGGATGTATATGTATTTTCTATGGCTGGGAGTAAATCTGTGAATCATACAAGTCTGCAAGTTGCTTGCCTTCCTGCCCTGATACAAAACATTTAATGCTGTTATTAGTATGTGACATAGTTAGATTCCTGTTAAAAATCAATAACCTTCTCATAAAGCAAGCCTTACATCCTTTCATAAATTCATTTAGAAGCATTTTGTATGCCTCATTAGCCTTGTAATTTAAGAAAGAATAAAAGAAAAAGAAAACAAACTAGCCACCTCATATTAAACACTGTATGTAATTTAATTTGTCCAGCCAAAAGGGATGTTTATGACACTAAATATACCTGCTAGTCTATAAATAGTTGAACAGAGCAGTGGTTCTCAAAGTGCAGTCCGTCAAACACTTGGTGATGATACCCAGTGTGCTGTAGGTAGTGTGATGCCACAGCTACCTTTCTTTTTTCTTTTATCTGCTACATTGCTTTCATGGGAAGTAAATGTACCACATTAAATGTATTCCTAAAGATTCTGTGTAATTGCCCATTGGAAAGTGGGTGATCAATGTGAATAGATATAGAAATGGTTTTAAAGACAGGCCCTATGCTTAAGCAGTGTTGACATGTAAAGCAAAAGGCATTAGGTTCCTGAAAGACACCATGTGACATAGAAGAAAATCATTGACTTTTTATATAAAACTTCCAGTGAGTGTTTTGGAAGTTCTTTTAGCAGATTATAGTGTGAGAAAGGGTCACTTACTTTTATGCATAGTTGGCAAACTTTAATGATACTGACTCTTTGAAATTCCTTGCAGTAACTCTGTAGGAATTATGCCAAGTGAAATAAATGGGATGGGGTTGATGATGACCGACAGAAAAAACTGAAGATAGTCATTATTTTAGTTAGAAAATACTGAATGTCATGTGTAAAGAAATAAGATTTGCTATGCTTATAAGTACAGTGACAGCTACCTTTTTTTTTGTGTAATAAAGACGTGCAGTAATACCGAAACAGATACAGCTATACTAGACATAGTTGTAAGAAAAACCAAAACCTTTAACAGCTGCTTCATTAAACAACTCTTACTTTTTATAATTTTTTTACTATATTTATCTCCAGCATACTGTCAGTGTTTAGAAATTTTAAATTAAGCAAACTCTTTCCTTATTGCCAAAAGCAATAAATATTTCAATGGTTTGGGTTTTTTTTTTAAATAGATCCTTAAAATGATATTTAAAATGAAAACATAAATTTTAAAATAAAATTGAATAAGTGATTGACTAGTCTAGGTCTTGACCAACACATTTTTCACTTTCTAGGAACTTCACTTAGAACACCTTGGAATTATGTCCCACATGTAAGAGCTTTACTTTAGACTGTTACTTAAATAAAAAATTAAGGTTTAGTAAGCTATGTTAAGAAATGGAGTTGGTTGTAATGAGGGACAGTATCCCACATGTTAAATTCCCTGAGCAATTTCTTGATGCCTATTAATGCCTACTGATTGAGTCCTGATGCCTGTTCTGTTTGTGTTGATACCTATGTATATCCAAAAAGCTCATTTCACACTTTGTGAGTAAAGAACAACTGTGCACATTTTTATTTAAGCAAAATTGTAAATTGTTTAACCTATATGAAGGTAAAACTTGTCTTTTCCTGTTTTTCTCCCACTTCTAATACAGCTGTCCAGTTCCATCAGAGTTGCTTTGCTCTAGCTGAATCAACGTGAGTGTGTGCAAGGTATCTATAGACTTGAGTACTAATAACAAGAATAGTGTGCAAAAGTAATTCTTTCTGTACCGAGGCTGATGATATATGCCTGGGGTTTTTGTGTGTGTTTGGAAGTTTGTTTGGCTTTGTTTTGTTTTGTTTTCTCTTGGTTTTGTTTGTCTTTCAGATAGTCTAACTTTTGATAAAACCAGAAGAATAACAGCTGGCAGTATATTAGGTGTAGCTGGTTGCTGGGCAGTTACAGCATGAAGAAATGTAGCATATCATGTTGTTCTTGCATCACTAGATTTTTTTCAGTTGAATACTTTGGAGAGGGAGGGGGTTGTCACTGCAGGGAATTTATTCCTTTTTTGTAACTTACTCTTGGGCGAGGAGCAGGAGTATCTTTCTGTATGTTAGAGGATGGATTACAGCCTGTACATCTGCAGAGCTTGGCTTCAGGGCAGAAGGAGTTGTAGCGGAATTGAAAACAGATGAAAGTAAAGATGAAGAATTTGGTGAAGATGTGTGTAGGGCGTATTTCCAAAGGCTCTGCTCGCCCACCTCATGTTTAGAAGGAATGAAATGAAGTGACTGGACACCACTACCTGTAATCACTATGGCCAGGAAGACCATGGTTCAGACATCAGTCATGGTAACTACTGAACAGGGTTGGACTTCCAGGTAGAGGGATCTTTGAAAAGGGGCAAAGTCTGCAAAACTTTTTGTTGCTAGGTCTGTGATTCTGAGTAAGCACTTGCCCTTACAGTTTTTGGGGAAAGCAAGCACACTCTGGCTGTGTGCCAAGGAAATTTTTATATACAGAGAATGTTTCAGGAATCACCAGGCAGTTTGCAAGAAGATGAGATGCAGGAGGAGAAGAACCAGATTGATGCTGAAATTATAAAATATGGAAGCCGTTGAGAAAGAGCAGACAGAAAGGGTAAATAATGAAAGAGATACTTTGGATGCATATTGGACTTTGGTGTTGTAGGCCTAGAACTTACTTGAACAGCAGGGACAAAGGAGAAGGAGGTATGTTGACAGGTGTTAAAGTGTCTACAGATAAGCATCACTGAAGCTGGTGTAGTGGTTAAGATTATAAGTAACTGATGACCTCAGTTTGATGCTTAGGAAGTAGTAAGGTGATGACCTGAGAGAGAACAGAACAGAGGGCTCAGAACTGAACCTTGCAGGAGTCCACAAAGGAAGGATTCTCTGCTTGGAAGAAAACAAAATGCTGAGGCATGAAAAATGAGCATTTTCCAGATAAAGTAGTAGCAACAGATTTATGTTACAATATGGCACTGGGAAAATTGAAGGAATTATAGAGAAATGTGTATGCGTTACAAGGTGTGTGTACATATGCACATTAGAGGGTTACTTCTAATAATTGTATCTTGTCAAGTTCATTAATGTCTCATTCTATGCCATAGGCACAATTACGGAATCACATCAGGGTACATCTGATAAGAAAGAGGTACTACCTTGAAAAATCATGGAGAAATGCTATCAATTTTTGACTGCAACTCAACTTTTAAAAAGCTCAGCTGAAGAAGTGAAAAATAGCTGCAAATTTCCTATTTGCAGCTGAATAAAGAATTTTAAGTACAGCTTTTCAACAAGATGAAACTTTTTTAATAGTCATGGAGACTCTAGGAACAGCAGCATCAATATGCTATTATTAGTACATCACTGTTATCATGTGGCTTGTGGGAATATTCTCACCAGTTCTGCTGATTTCTCTGCTGACCAAACGTCAATTAATCGAGGTACACCAATTTAAAATCACTGTGATATAAGGAAAAATGAATTCCATTATTTTAATTAAAATGCATTTTCATTGTGTGAAACTAATTTTTTAATTTAGTGCTAACTCCCTTTGCATGTAGTTCCAATGAAGCAATCGTATGGGCTTGCCTAGCTTGTACCTCAACAATGGCACAGTATGGATACAGACAATTACTTTTCTTCGATTCCAAAAATTACTTGCAGCTGCCATCATGTGACAAAGTATCTTCTAATTGTAGAGACATTAATAGATTTTTTGCTAAGTCCTTTTAACTCACAGGTTCACATATAGTGGCTCATTCCAGCATTTACAAATGTTTGCTACATAAATGCTTTATTTTGGTGTTTTCCAAATTTTCATTTGAAAGAAAAGCTTCATAATCCAGTCCTATGTGTTACAGCTATTAGAGTTTTCTTGGGGAGGCTTGAGCATCTGGGGCTCTGTACAAAGCTATTGCAGGCATATGAATAGGAGAAAAAAAATGCATGAGAGTTGAAGACAGTAATTACAAAGATTTTAAAAGGCAGTATAAGAAAGTGCAATAAAAGTCCTAAATTTTGAAACAAAAATAAATTTCTCCCTGTCTAAAAGTTCTTTAAACTGTGAGATTCTGTGCAGCTCAGTGCTTTGTGCAGAGGTATAGATGACATAAACATAAAGGTTTTTCTTTCCTTCCTGGTTACTAGGGCTGTTAAATGTCTGAGAGAAAACTCCGATGAGCACAAAGGATTTCTAGGTGTTACCATTACAGTAAATAATTACTATTTATAGTAATAATAGCTTAGCAGCAGTAATTCCACCACATGTGTGACAGTCTGCATCCCCATTTATTTAAACAATACAATTTCAGCTGTTTGTATTTCATCTGGAAATGACTTTTAAGAGCAAGAAATGTATTTCAGCCAAATCAGTGATTAACATTGACGCTCCAATGTCCCTGGAAGGAGGTCTTGTTTTTATAAACACTTTCTCATTTGGCAAGAGAGAGGTGACAGCACCTTCCTGTAGTTCAGGTTTACTTGATGAAACAAAATAACTTGCAGACCTTGGGAAAATGGGACCCGTAGGATTGGTTGTGGTCCACTTTCTTATTTGTGATTTTCTCTTTTTTCATTTTGTTTGAGATTGAATTTGAGAGAGAGCTTTGTTCCGGACAGTAGTTTACGGCAGTGGGCTGAAGAGATGAGATTTCATTGAATCATAGAACTAATACAGAAAGAGAAAATATGTGAAAATTGAAATGACAAGGTAGAGTAGCTTGGTTGTTGAGGTAGATAAAATAACTAGGTTCTCAGGGAAATGAGGTGGGGATTTTTTTTTCCTGAACTAGATTTAGTTTGAACAAGAACAATTGAGACTGAAAACCTAGACACTATAAAAACTTGATAAAACAAAACAAAAAAGTATACAGCTAGCTTTTCCTTGTAACTTTGTGTTGAAGGATCTGTAATGGTGTGATCCCACAGCCCAAAGAAAGCAAACTAGTGTCCATTTTTTGTCAGTGAAACACAGCTAAAGGAATAATAAATAATTTGATTAGAGCGGATTTCTTTTTACTTTATTTACTATGCAACATTGCTGTCAGAGCACCTTGAGGTATTGGAACACACAGGAAAGTTGGTAGTAATCAAAGAAATCTGCCAGTTGGTTCAGTGGTTTGGTTTTTTTTTTAAATCTAGCATAATAGTATATTTATTTTTCTTCCTTTTTCCTTTAGAATCACTGGGGCAAGTTGTGACTCATCTAAGGCATGTGAAGTACCCCTTTGTGAACAGAAGAATAAAGTCGGCGTGATGCAATCATGCCGCAGCACGGACAGCGATGCACTGTTTTGAGCTGAAAAAGCCAGGAGTGCTGGGAGGGCTCTCCAGTTTCCAAATAACTGTCCTCTCTTCTCTCATTTGGGTAGAAGAGAGAGAATTATTTTGCCTTTGATTAATAAGGAGTTAATTTCAATAAAGCTTCCTTTAACTCTTTTATCAGTGCTGGGGGAGAAAGCGGCTGGCAGTAGCTTTGGTGGCACAGGGAGTGTGCTGTGCCCTAGGGAATGCAGAGCGTTGTAGCAAGTGGAACAAGCCCAGGCTGAACCCCGAGGCAGGACAGTATTTTCCAACTTTTCTACCTTCTTGCTTTTAGTATCTGAAAAAAATGTCTGTTACAGTCAGATCTCATTGATTTTGAATTTACAGGGACTGTAACAAATGTGTCAGGTTTTGTCAATTTGCTAAGGCTTTCCGCAGAAGTGTACTTTTTGATGTTTGCTAGTTTTTAAATTCCCGTGTTACTTCCACTAGATTCCCATGCAATACTGTTTACAACTACCCCGGATAATTTTTTTTTCACTCTACCAAAATTATCAGTCTGGCACAAAATAACTACGTTCTCATCCTGGCACTTTCAGCTGCCGATTACTTTATCAGTGACGAACATTTAACCCAATCTGACTGTACTGAGCTCTTGCTTCTCTTCCTCACATAAACTAATCGTGACAACTTACACTATTTTTTCGCTCTTCCATTTTGTTGCTGGATAAAGTTTATGCTGACAGCTGCCTTAAAATATTTATGAAGCTGTACAAAAATATATTATGGAAAAGTTTAAAAGCAAGTAATTTAATTCGCTGACTTCTAACTTACCTTGCATCTGAGGTGCAGAGAAGACCCCAAACTGATCTGAACCATTACTATGTTTTTCACATTTTACAGTGATGCCGGTTGGCCTCATGAGGCTGAATGCTGTTTGCTGCTGTAACAAAAGGTAGCCTTTGCTCTAGGATCTTTAGTGCTTGCTAAAGTATTATCAGTAAAGTTAATATTTCTACTGCAGGCCTAACTTTCACAGCCCCTTCCCTTCTTTATTTGCCAAAATAAATCAAATCAGCTTTATTTGCCATGTGGAATTTTCTATCAAAACTGTGTTAGATTTTGAAAAACAGAGTTTACTTAATCTGCATATTTGCCAGGATGACAATTTGCAAAGGAGGGAGAACTTTTAAGTTTTTGAAAGTATTGTAATTTGTTGTTGTTTTCACACACTTTTTCCATGCCACACTTTTTATTGTGTGTGTGTGTGCAAAATTAATTAACTTTTCCTCTTCTGAAAGTATCGGTGCCTCTGTTTTGGGAAAGCTGATGGCTGGATGTTTGGAGGTGTTAAGTAAATATATTAGGGGGGGCTAATGGATAACTTTGACATGACATATAGTGTAATCAAGACCTAAAATGTCCACTATAACCACCACAGTCTCTATAATAAAATGACCAAGCATTGCAAAATAGAGTAGCAGTCAGATTTTTTATTTGCCAGTGCCATATTACCAATCCTGTCCCCCCACGCTTCCTTCTGCCACCTGCTGAGGTGGGTTTTTGTTTGATGTTTATACCTGGCCCAAAGGAACTTGGCTGGAAGTGACTCCTTTGAGTCCTCTGGGGACAGCTGGTTATTTGTTAAACAACCCAGTAGGATTGCCAAGTTCCTTCTTAAAAACCATGAAGTTAATTAGTCACCACAGTTAGAACAAGAGGGTGGTGAGGCATATTTAAGAAGAGTGAGAAGAATAATTGTAATAAGAGATAAGTTGACGATGGTAGTATCTTCATTAAGTTCACTTTCTCACTCTTATGCTGTACAAACATCATAGATACAAACCGCTCTGTAACTTCCCTAAGTCTTCCTGCCTCTATGAGAACATTTCTGTAGTTTAGGTTGCACTACAGAGTCTAGAAGTACCTCTGTCAGGTACCTTGAAAGATGGACCACTGACAATCCCAGTAAAGCTACTCCTGGTTTCACCCCAGATAGTAGGTTATAAATTAGACCAGAATGGTATTTTGAGGCCTCAAACACTCCATATTAACTGTCTTTTTCTTGAAGTACCTTTTGTTGTGTTTGACAATTAAACCTTTTGAAAGTCGACTTTTACTCCTCGGTTCAATAACAAGTCTCTCCAATATTTTAACTTAATTTTTATGTGTAAATTTACACGCATACATGTATACATGTATATAGACATATATATGTTTTTGTATATAAATTTTACATATAGATATATACACACACATTTTAGTAGGATTGAAAATGCAGTGGTCGTTGTCCAGTAGTGGAGGAAGGCACAGCCCTTGCCCATAAAACATTTGATGAATGTTTTCAACTGACTTAAGAAATGAAGTTGTTTTCTACAGTTAGTTTGTCTTTATTCTTATCAAAACTGTGGGGCTTTCCAATGTCAGGACACTTGCTGGGTGGATACTTCTCAGAAGAATAGAGGAGTTATCAGTGTTTGCTTAGGATCTATTACATTCTCAGCCATAAAAGTAGCTGTGCTGTCTATAGCACTCATAAATCTTCACCTAGTCAAGGCTACTGTCTCTTCATGCAAGTTTGCATTTAAAAAAATGAGCACAAAGCAATTGCATGAGGTAATTATAATCTCAAAACACCTAACTTTTTCATTGCTGGTTTTGAAAAATGATGCCATAATTCAGTTTGCAAAATTGTCCAAATTATTTATCAGCCCCGCCATAAAACTCTTCACCCTTATAATGAAAGTGTATTGCTTGGGCGCATACTCACCAGAGGGCACTGTTACATGTATTCTTACAGATAATTTTTCCTTTGGTGAAAAAAATGTCTGGTCTTGGAAGAAAGGATGAGTTGGTGTTAGATTTTGATGTACATTTTTCTTAGAGGAGTTGCTACTATTAAGATAGTTTGAACTACTTAATTCTCTTTATTTAGATAAAATATTGAGAAGTAGCCAGTGTTACCAAAGCTGACATTTCTGTAGCGGGCCCATCTTTATGTGTGTGAATCAACTAAATTATATCAAATTTTGTGTCATGTATAAAAAGTGAGTCTAAAAAGCCCTGAATCTTTAGATTTCCACTCAAACACATTTCTGTTGTTTGTATTTACTTTTGTGGAAGATAATGGACAGGTAATATCAAGTGAAACCAGTAATTCAGCTTTAGGTAATTATTATGTCTGCTGTTTATTAATTAAAAATATATAGATAGGCAATATGATTACACAAGAGATCACAGAATCATAGAATCTTAGAATCATTAAGGTTGGAAGAGACCTCAAGGATCAAGTAGATGTCTGCATCTGCACAGTTACACAGAGTTGTATTGCTATTAGGTGAATAGAGACAGACAAGAAAACTAAATAATGGTAACATTTATGCTTCAGGCTATATTTTATTGTGGAAATAGGCTAGTTTTGCCAGATCTCTTAAAAAAAACTTACTCCAATGTCTTTTCTGGCTGGTCATGTGTTTCCTGATTTTTTTTATTTTTTTTTTTGCATTTTTCATAGCAATAGGTGTTTCGGGTTCTCTGGTATCTGTTTGGGCTTCTGCATGTGTATTTTTACATCACTTTGATTTAGTATTTCCCAAACATCCCCAAACCACAGAAGTGAAATAACATGCACAATATAAAAAAAATTGACTTTCCATCACAAATGAATGCAAACGTCTGTTAATGAGCAGATATGTTTCTAATGACCGTGCTCCAGTGTTTATTATTAGTGGACTTCTATGGATGTTTGATCACCGAGTATATTTTTTGGTTTTAGGCGAGTCTGTTATCACTGGTCTGTTTGGCAGTGGCTGCCATCGTGAGCCTGAGGTGGGTGGGCACATTTGAGGTGACCAGCAGAGAAGTGATTATTTCCTGTGTTGGTGTGGGAACTGTTTGCAGGGTGGCAGGAGATGAGAAACCAGGATTCTTCTCACTCTACCTTAAATGTTTTCTGTCTCACCCCTTCAACTTTTCCACATGAGGTTCTTGCACATAGTACTGGTAAAACAGGGGTTATTTTCACACTATTCACAAGTTGGAAGGTATTATTTGAAGGTATTATTATTTCAACTATCTCATTACAGAACAATTTATATTTACTAATCTGTCTCACTAGTCCATGTCTGTTATGTCACCCTATTTCTATACCTCTGTATCAAAGGACCAGAATTTAATGGAAAATGGTAAATGCCATGCAAATGAGATCTGAGGAAGTACAATGTGAGCTTGATGCAGAAAAAAATGTTTAAATCTCTAATAAAAAGAACTTTTACAGCAGGAGTGAACACTGCCTGGGCTTGCAGTTCTTTCAGAGTCACTAGGTCCAGGGAAAAGGATATGTTATTGACATAGGTGTGCCTCAGTGCCTCCCGCTGTTGTGTGCTCCCTGTGTCCTGGTCCCTGATTGTCCTGTCCTGACAGAACAAAAGCTATAGCTCCTCTCCTGCCAACAAAGCTCCTGAGAGGGAAGCCAGGGGGCTGGTGCCCTTCCAGACCTCCTCTCAATACAGGATGTAGCAGAGCTCAGGAGTTTTGGGGTGCTTAATGGTTGTGATTTTAGACATTGTCACAGTATAGTTACTTTTCAAAAAAAGCCTTTGGCACTTAAAGAAACAAACCTATTGTGGGTTAAGATGGAAGGATTTTTCCTGGATTAATGATTGTTTAATAGATAGGAAACAAAGGGTAGGGCTAGGATGAGGTTTAAGGTTAGCTTTCGTAATGAAAGGAAATTGCTAACGAAATCACACATAGACCTGTCCAGATAAACAGCTATTTCTGGGACTTCTATTGTTCAATATATTCATCAAGGCTTCTTGAAAGGGGTTGATTCGTGAGGTTGCAAAGTTTGTTGTTGCTGCAGACCTACTGCCACAGGTTCATCTAGTGTGCATCCACATCTTGAGTACTGGATGTAGACCTGGTAACCCACTTAAAAAGATGAAAGAGAGCTAGCAAAGATATCCTTTACACATCATTTTAGTGTCAGTCAAGATGGCAGCCATCACAGTGATACTGCACAGGTTTTTGTAATTATTTCAATAGCTTTATGTAAGGATCAAGGTATTAATGAGCACCACCCTTCAGTTCTTTTCTCCACAAGCTCTGCACTGTAATTCCTAATAAAACAGATGTGTTAAAACAGTTGAACAACACTGAGTTCATGGGACTTCTAAGCATGTCACTTTCTTCTCTTTTAAGTGTTTTGTAATTTCTGCTGATTTTTCTGCAAGCCGATTTGATTATACTTAGTGCAGCCTTGATGCAGTGCACTTGAATTGCTGTATCAGTGAGATTTGCTAAAATAAGTCACACATGAATTGTAGGCCATTATCTATCATTAACTCATCTAGAATTTCATGGCAAACTAAGTGCTATGTGTAATGTGTTTTCTCAATTGCTACTGGCTGTTTTGTCTGAGTATAGCAGAATGTGGCTGATAGTACTGTCACATACAGTTCAGATACATGGACACCTATTTGGAAGAAAAATAGGTTTAGTTAATAATTGCAAAATTTAAAGTTATTTCAGTTATTTAAATTAATTTAGAGGCATTTAAATTAAAATTTATCATGTGTTTATTCTAGATTTGTTAGTTGCATACATTGCCCATAAAATCCCTATCCATCCATAATAAAAAGAACCCCTCTTTTTAAGGACATGGCTACAAAAAAAAAAAAAAAGGCATTTTCAGATTGATCAGTTGATGTTTATACTTTCCAAGACTTTGTTTTGTAAAACAGATTTCATGTTCAGCTGAATCAGAGCTGTAAGAATTGTCTGTTAGCATTTATGATTGCCTTAATAATTTACAGTTAATTGACAACTGATAAGGTCAACACAAAAATGGTCTAGCAAATACAAGGTCTTATCACACATCACTAGGAAATACCTAGGACCACGGAATTTTCAAAGGGGTTCATGCATCAAAATGATGCAGGTAGGCAGCTAGTGAAATGCCTATCCTATGCATTGTCTGTAGACTTACATCTTGTCTGCCAGCAAAAAGGAACAGGGCAATCAAAACTATGAGAAATAGTTGTAGGTTGCTGGTTCTCTGTCCTGGTGATGCAGTGAGGACTGTGGCTCTGTGTGCGTAAGAGAGAATCCTCTTTGGTTTGAAGAAGTCACTGTACAAAATCCTTGCTCTTGTTCAGCCTCTTCTGAATGCCAGTGATTCTGTCCTTCCCTCTTTTACTCTTTCAGTTGAGAATCAAGCTTTTCAGCATGCTGTTTTCCAACAGGATGAGGCTGGCCAGCATCAAGAGCCATGGGTTCTCTTGCACTGCGTGTTTGCATCTTAAGATGCCTGAATACTTTTAAAAAATCTCTTCAGCTCCTTTTTATGGGGATATTTGATCTTCTGCTGGTCTGTGGTTTATGTGTATATTTCATTTCAGTTTGTCCACTGATGTTTTGTTGAGAAGATGAGTTGTAAGCAGATCTAAGATATCTTTGCTCACCACCTTCTTCAGTGTTTAGAACTGGTGGGGACAGAACGTTCTCTATGAAAAGAACGTAGCTAGGCTGGTATATCTCACTGTTTCTTCTCATTTCGTTTTCATCTCATCTAATCTTGTCTCATCATCTCATTTTGTCACATCATGTCACATCTCATAATTTTATTTAATTTCTTGGAGACTAGCTCAGCTAAATATCGGGAGGTTATTGTGTGTATATATATGTATAAAATGCATAAATATCAGAAGTTTATTTATCATATTTGTTTAGCTTAATGCAGATATGTTGGAAAATCAAGAGCAGTGGCTTGATAAAGCAACAATGTACTAACACTGCTGGTACAATTAACTTCATTTGCTTTTGCATACCTCTGACAAGCAGTGGTTTCAGTGATGAACTTGTCAGAGTAAGTGGTAAAAGTCTGTGTTCATTAACATAGGAAAATAAAAGCCTAATGAGATTGAAAAGGATAAGGAACAAGAAGACTGACTTAAAAGTGTAACAGAATGAAAAATTTCAAGGGCTTGAGTGACATGAATAATCTCATCCGGAGGCTGCAAAAAAGCTGATTGTTCATTCTGCTCCCTCACTGGTCACAAGTTCCCAAAGAGAAAAAAGATTAATCTTGTTGGCTAGCTGGGCAGGTGGACTAGACTGTGCTGCAACTCTGGACCTAATATGTCATTTCATATAGAAGAGGTAAAGAACTGGCAGAACTGGATGTAAATATACATCTNGCCATTATTTTGTAGATGCTCTTCAGAAAAAAATTATATATTAACCTTTTGACTTAGCCTTGTAGTTATCATTCTTGTCAGGTACCTCTGATGATATTACTGTGATGACCAAAGAATTAGCATGGTGGATGTTTACAGAATTCTGTAAGTTTTCTTCACAGAAAATCCAGACTTAAATATGTTATATCTATATAAATGCATATTTTTCAACTTTCTAACTTATCAGCACATTTCCTTAAAGATAATTGTGTTGAATTTAAATGTGACTCTTTTCCCAGAATTGTCCCTAAGTCAAACTGCATAACCTTTTCTTTATGTCTATATACACAAACCCACACTATATATGTTTGATGAAAATAAAATTGTGATATAAATCTGTAGACATTAATGTTTCTGTATTTTTAAAAATTTCTTAACAGCATCCAGGTAAATTTGCATTGATTTTAATTCTGGAAACTAAAATTGTAACTATTAATGTGAATATATTTGCTTATCCAAGACTTCAGTGCCAGCTTTTGCTATTAAGATTAGGTAAAATACATGTTGGCCACACTTTAGCTATGGGTTCTTAGAACAGTTTAAACATGTAAGTAAACAAGCCATAGTATATATAGGCAGTGTAATTTTTTTTAAAAGGTCATCTGTGTAAGTCAGCTGCAAATCACTTTTTTTCATTGCCAGTCAAGTCTTGTTGCCACTATTTATGTTATGAAAGATCTATTTCAATGTGTTAAAAATGTGTTCATGTTTTTTTATTGCCAGATAATTCAGACCCCATTATTAATACTGTTTCTGATTTATTTTTAGTTTCTTTGTTCAGAAAAGTCTTCTAAATTTAGGGATGCATAAAGTTGACAGAAAGCTACACATGTTTTTCTAACTCTCTTCCAATTGCCTGACACTTTGTCAACAGTGTAAAATTATGCAGCAGAGAGTAAAATATGAATTAAAAAAATTCAATCATCCTGAAAGGGGCACTGTTTTGTTTTGGTTTTCTCCCATTATTTTCTTCATCTTCTTTTCTCCTTTATCCATCCATGTTTTCTTCTCGCCTGCTTTTAAGCAAAAATATGTGATTTATACACAATGCTTTACTTTGTATCCTGGTTCAATGAAATAAGTCAACGCATAGCTCTTTTTTATTATGTTTGTATTTTAACAAGCCATTTTTTGTACAATAGCATACTGTTTGCACACTTGAAAATTCAAATGAAAAGGGGAATTTTTCCTGAGAGTAGTTTTTGACCAACTTTTCTATTTAGAGAATGCTGCTGAAAAATGTTGCCAAGCTATATGTGTTTTCTATGTATCGTATGCACTTGCTTGTGCAAACACAACCTGTTGCATGTTTTACTTAAAATATTAATGCAATATATCACATGTCATCTGAGTCACATAATTCGTTTGTTTTGAGCTGTTGCTAGTTTATGGCTGGGTTTCCACATTTGTGGAACTCATCCCAATTTGAAAGAGGACAGGTTCCCAGAGCTCACAGAAAAGGAACAAGCTGCTGCTGAAATCTGTAGAAAAAACCAATCTCTCTGACAAAAGGCTAACTGAAAGAGGGAGTATCTCTGGAAAAGTCTAGAGAAGATGGAGAGCGCAATACAAGAACAAGCAATGCAACAGCAGGGGAAATGCCTTTTAACCCCCTCCCCCCAAGTATGTAAAAGAAAATTCCAGATCTTCTTTTTAGACTAAAAAAGAAGGGATTCAATGACCAATCGTGTTCAAATTGCCACCAGAAATGCATAATGGCACTCACAGGCATTTTATAAACATATGTTATGAAGGTTTTAAAGAAGAAAAAGTAAAATCTGCTGACGTTTCAGTACAATGTAATAAGAAATCCAACAATGGCCTCTTCCAGGTTCAGAAATATGATTTTCTGATCCTGAAAAATGGTTCAATGAAAGAATTTCTCTAATTTGAATAGTAGTCTACAGAACGTTGGCTTAATTATATACATTTTTTATTATGTTGAAGTGATTTTTATACATAGGGAACTAATTAAACAAAATGACATAATCAAAGAGAGGAGACTGACAGAAAAGGAGCCAGTGGGATAGGGAAAAAAGAAAGAGAGGACTGCTGGGAAGGAAAGAGTGGAACATACGTGGCATGTGGGTGAGGTGAAAGTAAAGTGACTCCACAAACATTTTATGTGACATAATGAGGCAACCCTAAAAAAACCAAAAGCATTAATTTTTGTGACCGTGACCAATCACAATGTGGCTGTGATTAATCCCTAGATTTTTTTTGGTAGATTGTTATTGGTAATTTTTAAATCAAAATGGGTTCTTCTGAAGGACAAGCATGTTTGTGGTCCACATTAGGAATAACTGGATCTTAATAACCCTTTCCTGTGTTATTCAGAAGTCAGTGTAGATTATCAGAATGTCTTCTTATGGGAATTATGTTTCTTAAAGCTTTTTAGAGAATAATATAACTGGTGAAGTAAAGATAGAGGAAACTCTACTTAAACAGTTAATATAACTATTGATCTTTACATTGCAGTGATGTGGTATTTTAAAGGAGTGGATTTTAGATCGACATAGAAGTGATTGTAAAAATAATCACAATACACTATAGTTAGTACAGTTTATATTTGACTGCTTGTCAAGTATTTTGAGGGAAGTCTGTTTTACTGTTAGATTCACAAGTACATAGTTAGATTTTTAATACATTTCTTACCACTAAGGATATGTCTACAGTCACATAACAACAGCCACCAGGCTCTGTTTGGTGTTTCAGCCATTTAATGTGCCTGTCTTAGACAGCACACGCAAAGGCTAAGGCACACATTAACACATTTTAACCCAGCCTTAGCACAGCCATCCAAATTTTGCATTGCATCTCAAATCCAGCCAGGTCAGAGTACGGGCAGCAGAAATATAGCCTGTACCAAGCTGATGAGGCAGACCTGATGTTGACTTCTTACACCATTCTCCCTCACCTAACTCAACTTTTTCAGTATTGCTTTAAAAGAAAATGGATTTGAGCTGAATTTGAAAAGGTTTTGGTTTGTTTTTTTTCTTTTTTTTTTTTTTTTTATATNAATCTGCTGACGTTTCAGTACAATGTAATAAGAAATCCAACAATGGCCTCTTCCAGGTTCAGAAATATGATTTTCTGATCCTGAAAAATGGTTCAATGAAAGAATTTCTCTAATTTGAATAGTAGTCTACAGAACGTTGGCTTAATTATATACATTTTTTATTATGTTGAAGTGATTTTTATACATAGGGAACTAATTAAACAAAATGACATAATCAAAGAGAGGAGACTGACAGAAAAGGAGCCAGTGGGATAGGGAAAAAAGAAAGAGAGGACTGCTGGGAAGGAAAGAGTGGAACATACGTGGCATGTGGGTGAGGTGAAAGTAAAGTGATTCCACAAACATTTTATGTGACATAATGAGGCAACCCTAAAAAAACCAAAAGCATTAATTTTTGTGACCGTGACCAATCACAATGTGGCTGTGATTAATCCCTAGATTTTTTTTGGTAGATTGTTATTGGTAATTTTTAAATCAAAATGGGTTCTTCTGAAGGACAAGCATGTTTGTGGTCCACATTAGGAATAACTGGATCTTAATAACCCTTTCCTGTGTTATTCAGAAGTCAGTGTAGATTATCAGAATGTCTTCTTATGGGAATTATGTTTCTTAAAGCTTTTTAGAGAATAATATAACTGGTGAAGTAAAGATAGAGGAAACTCTACTTAAACAGTTAATATAACTATTGATCTTTACATTGCAGTGATGTGGTATTTTAAAGGAGTGGATTTTAGATCGACATAGAAGTGATTGTAAAAATAATCACAATACACTATAGTTAGTACAGTTTATATTTGACTGCTTGTCAAGTATTTTGAGGGAAGTCTGTTTTACTGTTAGATTCACAAGTACATAGTTAGATTTTTAATACATTTCTTACCACTAAGGATATGTCTACAGTCACATAACAACAGCCACCAGGCTCTGTTTGGTGTTTCAGCCATTTAATGTGCCTGTCTTAGACAGCACACGCAAAGGCTNAATCTTTCTTACTGGGAAGGGTGTTTGGTTTTTTTCACAGTTTGTGTGAAGCAGGCTTTAAAACTTTAGGCATAAGTCTGAAAGTAATGATAACCAAGGATTTGAGACAGAAGAGAATTAGTAGCCGCTCCAGGTATCACTGAGTACAAAGGTCTCTGTCATTAAGGACCACAACTAAATAAACATGCTGCAATATGATTGCTTTATTGCTGTTTGCTCATTTTATGTCATTTTATTGCCTTACTAATGGCTATAGGATTAGGTGTGTAAGGGAGTTCTGAAAACATAGAACTGAAAGAGGTATATAAAAAAGTGTGTCCTTCCCATAGAGATTCCAACTTTTCCTCATCATAGATGATAGAGAGACTAATTTACCTTGCATAGATAAGTGAGGGTAGGGAGAGAGGCACAGAGGGACTTAAAGAACAGATCTATTTCTAGATTTCATCCTCACTTTAGTACAGCTGATAATTTTTATGTACCTTTATAGTGGCCCCAGTGGGAGAGGCTGTGTCATTACAAGTGGTGCTTTTTTTCCTTCACAATTAGACAAACAGTATGTTTCTGATCCAGGGTCTACGTGTGAAAATATGCAGATAAGAATTAATTTTTATATATACATATATATATAGCTATTACATAGAACACACTCATTTCTAATATTGCCAGAATCAATCTGGTATTGTGGTGTATCACTTCTGAGGACAGAAAGTACTGATGAGCTAATAATTTTACTGCCTTCTATTTTGCATGCACTGCAGTTTATAAGATCAATAAAGAATGTAGTGCCTCAGCAGACTTACAATTTAGACTGCAAGAATCTCTGTTCTTGACTAAAGTCCTGTTGTATCTAAATAAGGGGAGCTAATGTCATCCCTGGTGTCTAGAAGTGATTTTCTGTGTTGTCAGTTTCTTCCAAGGGAAAGAAGGATGTATGACCCATAAGGCTTCTAGTAAAGTAAAAAGCAAAACAAAGAATGCTGTCTTAGCTGAAGCCAGTGGATTTTTTTTTAATAGGAAAAGCTAAAAATGGCATATACATATTTGGATCTTAATAGCAGAGAGTTACATTTGGGATGCAGAAAAAAAAAATTGTCTTTCAGAACTTTATGAGTGGCCAGTGTGTATTTTGTTTGTATTTAAGCATCACTCATAAATGTACAGACTACACACATATAAGAATACATAGAATTAATAGGTAGCATTCACGTAAATATACACTAAAAAAAAAAAGATAGTGACTGCCCAGCTAAAGCTTAGGATTTGAAAGTGCAGTTCACCCAACAAAAGTCAGCGAGGCTGCAAGAGTTGTAAAGTAGTTTTCAAGGTTACTACAAAATGTGCCTTTGTTTCCTTCATGCCCTCACTCTTCTTGAAACCCCTTCCACATAGTCAAATTAAACTTATTTTTCTTTCAGGCTTTTCTACTACAAATCCTGTTTTACTGTGTAGTTTACCCAGTACCTAAACATTAGAGTCATGCAAAGAGCAGGGAATCTTTTATTCATACACTTCTATGTCAACAGTTCTGCAGTCTTAAAAACCATTTTGTCTCTTATTCCCTATATGTAATCCTTCCAGATAGTATTTCAAGACATTGTATAAATTCTATGCTTTTTTATTCTACAAGTGGAAGAAAATCTGGCATCAACATTGTCTGATGACTTAAGCATTTTCTTGAAGTTTCTTTAATCTTCAAAAATGCCTTTGTACCTTGAGTGAAAGCACTGTATTCTCAACCTTTATAATCCAAATAAGAATTTTCTTTAGAAGCATAGTTGGTTTGCATTGCAGGTAGCTTAGCATTTATTTTACTCTTATTGTCTGCGAGTATTACCTAGAGGTGAGGATGGAAACAGCCTGGGAAATCCGCCTTCTCTCATCTGTATATGGAGAACTGAAGCTTCTGTACTGTGTTGTTTTCTTTTTTGAATGTAAGCAAAGTTTTGCTGCATGCTTCAATAACCTCCTTGCTTGCTAGAGGTTATATCATTAGCTGTCCTATTTCAACGCACCACTCTCAGAAAATGATGACCATTTGGAGATGCAGCCATTGGAAAGGTCCAACAGTTTCGTGTGCTCCTGAAAACCACGTAAATACCTGTGAAATTTGATAAATTGCTGGTACGTTGGTGGAAGGTATTCATGCCCCAAAGATTTTTGCCAAATGGTATCATTATGTTGTTCACACAAGGCTGTGTGTTCTCCTTATAAGGCAACTGCTCCCTCATCATATCTTATTACTTTCTTCCGTTGCCGGATTTTCCAATATCCTTCTGGGAAAGATGATCAGAAGACCTGTGAAACACTATTTTCTTCTTCCTTCTTTAAACTTATATGCTTTAATCAGCTAATTAAGGATCAGCTAATTAATCTGCAACTCCAGTGTGTATTGACCTTGAAGACGCAATCCTTGAAAGGTGATGACTTTTTCTACTCATTTGGCTTTGAATGATCAGATAGTCTTCCATTCTGGGCCTTAAATACACAACACTTCAAAAAAAATAATTTTCCCCTTTACACTTTCTTAAGTGAGTTCTACAGTGGATGTTTCCTTCTGTCCCCCAGTGAACTCCATGGTTCTTGTTCCTTCCTACTCAGCAGCAGCTCACATGTTTTTAATTCAGTCCCACTTGGTTCATCAGGATGATTTTTTGCACATTTTCCCTGTTTAATTATATAACACCACTTTTGCTCAAATTGTGCAAACATCCTTTGGACTTGTTATAATTTGATTTTCTGTCAAGGATAGTTCCAAAGAAGAGAAAATGATGGGCAGAGGAAATGATGGTGGTTTATATCTTATTTGCAATTCTAATAACAGCTTTGTGAATTTGAACACATTAGTAAAGAGCACTTCACTCAAGTGCACATTACCGCAGAACTTGCTAAACATGCCTAAGAATAGTGCTACTCCAATCTGGGCAAATTAGATGGATAACATCATTTGCAGCAGTTGTTAATTATGTATCAGCTGCAGTCACAGCATAATTCTGTTAATTGCTTATCACACTAAGGTTAACTTTCTCTCATTTATATTTGTTTAATTCATAATTAGAATAACACACTTGATCTTGTTCGCTGACCACTTAAAAAAACCAAAAAACCTCATGATGCAAATGTTCATCAGCATAAGGCTAGAAGAGATTTCCTGAGTCATCAACTTGGTTGATGTCATCAACACATATAATACCTTTCATACATTTCTCTCTGTATCTTAAAACCAGTTAGGTTCCTTGCCTCTACTACCTAAATGGAGGTTTGTTACAGTACCATAACCCTGCAGTGTTTAGCAGGTTTCCACCTGCCAGCCTCAAATTTATGCCTTTGTTCTCATGACAGCATTGTTTTACTGTCTAAATAATTTTTCCCCTTATGATGTTTACCATGCGTAATTTATTTATAGAATAAACTTCCCTCAATTTTCTGTTCCCTGAGATAGGCAAACCGACTACTTTCAGTAGTACATTTCAGATGTACATTCTTGTGCCCTGAGCACGGCTGGCAAGCCATTAGTGCTCCTTAATTCCAGCTGTAATGGCAGCTTTTAAGCTCCCTTCCTTGTGCAGATGGAAGCAGAAGTGTCGTTCACTCTCTGATGAATGACAGATAGCAGGAGATGTAGATGAGTTCTGCTGTCTCTATGAAATGTGTTCCGAAGTATTGGTGGAAGCGACTGGCTGACTTCTTATTCTGACTAAGTGAACAGATTTGGCAGTATTTTAATTAGAACTGTTCGAGACAGCCAAGTCAATCTTTTCAAACCAAGTCCATCATGGAAACTTAATTTATGTATATATTAAAACATAGAGAATGCTGTAGTAATTTAGCCAGGGGCGGCTAGAAAGGTGTTGTGCTTCTTAGAGAATAAAAATTCAGCTGAGAATTGAGAAACTGGGGGACAGTTGTGGAACAATCCTATATTGGGGGGAGAGTTAGGGGACTGGTTGGAGAGAAGCTCTCCTGAGAAGAACCAAGGGGTCTTGGTAGACAGCGAGCAGAACATGAGCCAGGAGTGTGTCCTGGGAGCAGAAGGCCAACAACATCCTGGACTGTATTAGCAGGATTGAGGGAAGTGATTATCCCCCTTTAGTCAGCACTTGTTAGATGGCATCTGAAACAGTGCATCCAGTTTTGCCTGCCCCCTTCTTTCTTCCTGGAAAGACATGGATAAACTGGAGGAGGTGCAGTGGAGGGCCACCAAGATGATCGGGGCTGGGACCCCTGCCCGGTTGAGTAGAAGCTAACAGACCAGAGCTATTTCAGCCTGGAGATGAGATGGGTTTCAGGAGGGGGCTGCACAACTGCCTTGGATACCTCAAGTCAGTTTGTGAAAAGATGGAGACAGGTTTTCACTGTGGTGCAGATGGGAGGATGAGAGACTATGGATGTAAGTTGAAACAGGAGAATTTCAGACTGAATGTAAGGAAGAAGATCCCCGTGCTGAGGACCAGGGGTTCCAGGTCCAGCAGAGGAACAGGGTGCACAGAGAGGCTGGGCAGTCGCCATCCTTCAAAGTATTTCAAGGTATGACTGGATAACAACCTGGATAACAACCTTAACAATCTGATCTGACCTTCACTGAGGAGAAGGCTGAACTAGATGATCTCCTGAGGTCCTTGAAATTAAGAATGTATTCAGGATTCCTCATGTCTATAGTGGTATTTCATATAGTTCCTCCTTTTGGACTCATAATACAGAATATTGTGTGTCATACTAATGCCCAGCCTTTCAGTTCCCTTCTATATTTCTTCTTTCTTGGCTGAATTTTGTATTCAGATCCCCTTCAGGAAATAACTGAGACAGTAGGATTTTCAAAAATTATTATTACTTTTTCCTTTTTCTTTTTTCNCTGTTCCTTCCAAGACAACAGTAGACAACAGCACTGTAGTTTTATTTCATTTTCTTTTTCCCAAGAACACTATGGAGATCAAATGAGACAAGTCACATCAATCTTCAATTAGAGAATGTTTCCTGTGTTTCTTATCTCTAACATACATTATATGTCCCCCCCCAAAAAAAAAAAAAGCATAACGAAGAAGTTGCAGTGTTTTAGTTTACTTATTGAAATGCTCAGGGAAAGGTCAAGCTTTAGCAAGAAGTTGCATTTTTATTGGACCAAGCAGGACATCCACTTCAAACAGCCAATGTTGATATTCTCTTCGGTGTAGCAATTGTGTTCTTGCTGCTACATGTAAGTCAGTCTACTACAACAGTGCCTTCAAGTCTAGACCTTACATCACCTAAAAAATAAAATCGTGTCACCCCTATGGAAAAACACTTACCTGCAGATTCTGAAAGTTTTCAAGTGACTAATTTGTTGTATCTCTAATAAAACCTTAATATAAATGGTTATGATGCACCCAGTAGTGACCTTTTCGTGACCTAAGTGAAGTCACCTTTGTTTCCTTGCACACCACTACTACTGACTGGGCCTCCTGATTCCTAAACAAATTTGTTCTGCAGTTCTTTCTGATTAGGACATTCTTTTCTACTGTGATANGGAGAAGGCTGAACTAGATGATCTCCTGAGGTCCTTGAAATTAAGAATGTATTCAGGATTCCTCATGTCTATAGTGGTATTTCATATAGTTCCTCCTTTTGGACTCATAATACAGAATATTGTGTGTCATACTAATGCCCAGCCTTTCAGTTCCCTTCTATATTTCTTCTTTCTTGGCTGAATTTTGTATTCAGATCCCCTTCAGGAAATAACTGAGACAGTAGGATTTTCTAAAATTATTATTACTTTTTCCTTTTTCTTTTTTCCTTTCCCTTTCTATTTACTTCTTTTTCTTTTTTTCTTCCTTCTTCTCTTCAAAACAATATAGCATAGCAGTCTGTTGCAACACTACTTTAGTCACTTTAATTCTCTTCAGTCTTGGAAATTAGCAAAGAACCTGGTGTCATGTTTCACCTCTGAGTCTTCTCTTTGCTTTTCTGTCCTAACAAATGAAAAATACTACTTCACTTCTGTAATATAAAACTGCTTACAACAAATAATGTGTCTTCATGTCTTCTTAGGATTCAATGATTCTGAAGACTTGGGGGTCCCAACCTAATTATTACNGTTGCAGTGTTTTAGTTTACTTATTGAAATGTTCAGGGAAAGGCCAAGCTTTAGCAAGAAGTTGCATTTTTATTGGACCAAGCAGGACATCCACTTCAAACAGCCAGTGTTGGTATTCTCTTCGGTGTAGCAATTGTGTTGTTGCTGCTACATGTAAGTCAGGCTACTACAACAGTGCCTTCAAGTCTAGACCTTACATCACCTAAAAAATAAAATCGTGTCACCCCTATGGAAAAACACTTACCTGCAGATTCTGAAAGTTTTCAAGTGACTAATTTGTTGTATCTCTAATAAAACCTTAATATAAATGGTTATGATGCACCCAGTAGTGACCTTTTCGTGACCTAAGTGAAGTCACCTTTGTTTCCTTGCACACCACTACTACTGACTGGGCCTCCTGATTCCTAAACAAATTTGTTCTGCAGTTCTTTCTGATTAGGACATTCTTTTCTACTGTGATATTGGTTCTTTTTGGGAGTCAATAGACTTAAGTTTTCACAGAAAGTTACTTTTGCCCTTCTCACAGATGAGCTAGGGGTATTCAACTACTGATGTGTTTTGAATGCTGATGTATTTAGAGAACTTACTGATCAAAAATGGACTGTCACCTTAGATATTTTCTCACTTGTCTAATTAAAGCAATGTTATCTGGAAGATGAATCAGTTTTAGGTGTTGTCAGGGCATTTAATCAGTAAAGAGTACAGTTTACAGCTGCTTTTCTCCTTAATCAGATGAAAAGATAGCTTTACTGCATTGTTTTGAAAAATCACCAGAACTTTGGAGTGCAACAACTTTTGTGTGTCTTCTGAGATAAATTTAACAGGTTAGTTGTGATTTCTCCCTTTTTTTCAACATAGAGTGTAGTTTTACTTCAAGTGGAAAGCTGTTCCTGCAGCTGTAGCTACAGTGCAGGGTAAATGGGTAGGAGTCCTGGCCCCAGGGGATGCACCTGCATAGTGTCTCAGCCACATGGGAAGTGATCTGTGTCCTCTGTGTGCCTTCTAGTTCTGGTTTCCCAGGCCAGAGAAAGTATCAGCTAGGTTCTGAGCCTGTGTACTTGGTGTACCTTCCAAAGGAAATTAGTAGAGAGGCCTGTTGTCTGGTCATAGGGATTTTGTGTACACATTCACAAGCCAGGACTGCAGGCAGGACCATGCAGGACACGCACTCTACATTTAGGTATGGTAACCTAACATTTGTTTTGTTGCTTTCTATTATGAGGAATTTTCTTCACCTAGCTTATGTTTGGATTAAATTACATATATCTCCATTTTTATCAAACGCGGAGATACCTGAGTCTGATTGTCTTAACCCTCACTTGGTAAAGTGCCCATCATTTATCTTATGATTGCACACATGGCCATTCTTGTTCAGATGGCTGACTCTCTTCCTGAAGCTCAGTCCCTCTGAAACATGTCTCAGGCTGGAACAAACATCCATGATGTGAACTAGGAGTATAGAAATATTTTGAATTTTTTTAAAACTTTGATAAAGGATGTTTTTCTGACATTCATAACTTGTAGCAGGTGGGTTATATGGTATATTTTCAGTTTTGACAAAGTACTCAGGTGGATAGTGCAGGAGGTATGTCTCCATCCAGGATCTCCACCTTCAGCTTTCTTCTCTGATTTTTGGGGAGTCTTTTGCAGAGATTCTCCCCACCTAACTCTAGGTGTCGTATTTGTGTGAGTGCTTTTGTTAGACAACCTGTGAGAAGGAATGGGTGTTTTGAGAGACGATTCAGTTCAACCTACTGTTAAAACAGGTTTAATGAATCTGTTTAGAAGTGCTTGTTTCTGATCATTGTATATAAAGAGAGTTAGGCATCTACTTTGTATGCAGTTGACTATATTGTAGACACTTGCACTCAAGCGTCATAAACACTGTCTTTAGTTTTCCTTTGCCTCATTTCTCTGTTCATAAAAAGAGGAATGTAGTTTGGCCCTCTCTCACAGATAGGGAGATAATGTTTCTGACTGCAAGGTTCTTAGATGAAGTGATGGAGCCTACCTACATGAATACATTAAAAACAAGGAGTATGGCCACAGTTTCCTCTGACAAACTCTTAAAATAGAGACTGAGTACAACTTTTCAGGACTGCTTCTCTCATAGTTCCCATGCCAGTGAGTTTTTTCCTGCTCAGCTTGGTCAGTGTTCTGGCTTTATTAATCAAAGAGTTGCAGCCCACCTTATTTTTCTAACAATTATAATCAGTTTTTAAAAGGGACTTTTACTGATTTTGAGCTTATTAAAAATAATGTTAAAAATATGTTGGGAGCAGATATATCTGTATTTCTTGGAAGTCACAGTGGCTAATGTCTTAATCCTACTTGCGAACACACATACCATGTGTTAAAATTAAGAAATAACCACTGGCCAACTGAAGAGCTGATCTGATGTGTACAGAAAAGAACAGACTCCTTCTCCAGAGGATTCTGTTTTATGTGCACTGGGATCTGAATTTACTGCATTTACAGTGCAGATGCCTCTGCCCATAAAGATATGAAGTGTCCGGGGCCTTCACCATTCTTAGGACAGCCCTGTTTGTATTTTCAAGGAGATACTGTTGTCATTTCATGTTTGCTGAAAACAAGAATGACTTTGTTCTTGTAAGGAAAATAACATAATATTTTTAATGTGAAATTTCTTGGTGTGAGACCTAGTGTAATGGTTTCCTCATCCCAATTTAGGGTTTTTAGAAGCTTTGGATTGTTGGTTTTGATACACTGTACAAGCTAGCTTTTCAGCAGTACTCAAATCCATCATATGTTACTGCTCTCTGAGGGAAAAGTATCCCTTTGAAAGTCAGGGTACTTTACATGCATGCCTCCCCTGGAGATGAGTTGTTCTAAAAATCTTCATATTTATTCGATGCATAAAATAATGTTATTTTGTTACTTTAAAGAGCTGATCTAAAATATAATTGAAGCAGGATATATATCTTTATGCTTTCATGTTGTTCCTTTATTCAGGTAATATTTTGAATTTTCTGTCCCTTTGTCATACTTTCGGTTTAAACTCTCAGTCTTTAATACGCTCTGAACTTCTTGTTAACTGATTCTTGTAACAATAAAAATGAGAGTTGTCAAGCTAAGCATAACCACGCCAGTGTCTTGGAAGAGTTAAGTCAAGTGTGTTGACACAACATTCTTTTTACAAGAATGTGATGAGTCAGTTTAGACTCTAGTTAAAAATTTTAATTTTAGATGGAGTAACTGAAAATAATGGGACTTGTCTAACTATTCAGTTATTTAATTAGCTTTTTATGTAGGACCAAGAGTTATATAGTCACCAGCATGGGTAGAAGTGTACTGAGTTTGTTTTGAAACATTATGTAGAATATATAACTCATTCAACAGAGGATAGGGTATAGAAATTAGAAGACAATGCAATGAGTTCATCGTGCAGAAAAGAAAGACTCTAGGCAAGCTGAAAAAAAACAACCCACCAAACCCAAAACCTTGCCTTAGTACTGGTTAACCTTTTTTTGAACTCTTTTATTGTGTATGACAAAGGCAAGGGTGCTTATCTGCAGAAAAAAAAAATCTAATTATATAGTATTTCTCAAGATAAATGTGGATAAATTGCAAGTAAAATTTATCTAACTGGCTATATAAAACATTGTTTGTGAGCAAATTTGCATAAAAATCTGACAAGGAGGCTTACTAAGAAATTATTAATCACGTGGGGATGACTGAACAGGAGTGTTTAGTTTTGCTTATCAATGTCACGATGGTTTGGTTTTATCTTATGCCTGAACTCTTTCCTCTTTTCTTCTCATTTTATTCTACTCTCCAGGACAAGTCTTTGATTAATTTTCCTGTGTATCAGAAAATAATAAGTTACCTGATCTAAGCAAATAAGTAACTCCAGTCATTTAACTGTAACTCAGCAAATCTTACCACAAAACTCTATGCTACGAAAATCCTTTAAGCCCTTTAAACTGGCAACTCTTCATGGTTATTGTGAGTCTTCAAGAATAAAATGAACTAAGGAATATTCAGTTAAAATATAAATATTGAATACTAAAGTCTACCTAATAGTAATTCCCATACCTAACAGTAAACCTTATCTGTTGCTATGTAAAAAACAATAGTATCCTCTTTTTTATCCTTCCCACCCATGAAAATGCACAATTTTTGAATATTGCCTGCTAACTCCTGATAGGATTAGCAAATTTGCTGTTAATCTGGACACAAAGCAAGTCCAGGAGTGGATTGAAGTGGCAAAATACAAATTTACTACTAGCTCATTGAGAGAATTTGCACATGGACAACACAAGGCCCAGAATTACTAGGATCCAGAATGCAGGAGGGACAGCTTCACCCTGTCAAATCCATTTTTGTAGGTATAATCAATGATAATTCAGGAGGCAAATCCAGTTGTCACAAAAACACTGAAAATAAATTCTTATGTGTACATATATACACATACACACACTTATATACATACATACGTATATATAAACCAAGGTTTTAAATCTGCGTAATATTTGATATCTATTTATTGTGAGAATTACAGAAACGCTAGAGAGTCTAGGAAGTTTCAAGTGTGTTCTTCATGGTTTAGAAAGGCCAGAAGGACAGTTTTTGTTAAACACCTGGTGGGCTGAGGCAGGGAGGGTTTCACTCACCACTTAGGATCATGGGCAAGAAACCGACACAACTTGGGAAGAACAAAAAACCAATTAAATTTATTAACTATTTACAACAAGAAGCAAGATACTGAGAGAGAGAGAAAACCACATCTTAGAAAAGGAACTTCTCCCCCACCCCTCCCTTCTTCCCAAAGCCCAAAGGCTTTGTTTTGTACCTTCTCCCTCTCTGGCGGAACAGGGGTGCAGGGAATTGGGGGTGCAGTCAGTCCGCCGCTCCTTCCTTCTCAGGGGAGGCTCCTCACAGTCTTTCCTGGCTCCAGCATGGGGTCCCTTCTCAAGGGAAAGTCCTCAAAAACTGCTCTGGCATGAGTCCTTTTCCACACAGGGCTACAGTCCCCCAACGACCGCCCAGCTCTGGCGTGGGCTTCTCCATAATTCCTACATGGGGTCCTCCATGGCTGCATCTTCTCATGGGTTGCACCAAGGGACAAACCGTGCGTCACCATCAATCTTCAACACGCTGCAGGGGAAATCCTGGAGGCGTTTCTCTCCTTTCTTGCTTCCCTTCTCTGGAGTGTCGTGTGGTCCTTCCTCTCAAAATCTCGCTTCTCTCTCCACCGCAGGTCTTCATTGGCTCCCAAGGAAACTGACTCTCGGGCAAGCCATGGCAGAACCTTGGGCTACGTCAGGTCGGTTTGCAGAAGCCAAGCAGGCGGCTGGGCAGCCGGGCTGGTCTGATCCCCCCCATTGTTCTGTTCCCCCTCTTCAATACGTCATTTGCAGAGGTGCCGATTGGATCAGCCCTGGCCTGGGGTGGGTCCAGCCTGAAGCTGGGGAAACTTCCAGTCATTTCTCACAGGGGCTAGATCAGTGGTACCGCTTCTCCCGCTCCCCCCCCCAACCCCCTCTCAGCAGTTACTTACAGGGGCCGCCACTGCAGCCCCTCCCTTGCTGCCAGCAGAGTTGGAGTCCAGGGAAACCTTTAGCAGCTACTTACAGGAACCATTACTGTGACCTGTCCCTGCTACCAGACAAAACCCACCATATAAAACCCACCATACAAAACCACAACAGTGTTACGTTTTCCATTCTCCCTCAGAAATTTAGTATAGTTGTGGAAGATAGTGAAGGTTGGACTCGATTTTAAGGGTCTTTTCCCTTAAATGATTCTGCATATGTTTCAGAGTCTACTGTGGACAGCCTCCTGGAACAGCTAGATGAAGGAATATAACTGCTTTGTGTCCACAGTCTTTACCTCCTAACTCCTGTACCTGACATACTGTGTTCTGACTGTCTTCAGGCTTCCACTTCACATAAGCTATCCTTCTCAATCTTCCTTTAGAAATGTGCAGCTTCAACAGGCACCATCATGGCCTTGACTGTTCCATCACCCAGACACACTGCTCTCCATCAGCACTGTTGCACAGCTACTAGTTGACATTTCCTGGTGGCCTATATGCAATGGTCCCTATGTGACCTGTTCACAATGAGGTGGCTTTTCCTGGACTATTTCCTACTCTTCAGCAGTGGTATTACTTGGTGAAAGCCTGTCCAAAACCCCTATGCTAATTTAAAGGCTGAGAAATCTCAGAAGAAAGTTTTTAAGTATTAATTACTGACGTACTATTATTATAGGTGTATCCTAGAATCATAGAATGGTTTAGGTTGGAAGGGACCTTAAAGATCATTGAGTTCCAACCCCCTGCCGTGGGCAGGGTCACCCGCCACTAGACCAGGTTGCTCAAAGCCTCATCCAGCCTGGCCTTGAACCCCTCCAGGGATGGGGCATCCACAGCTTCCCTGGGAAACCTGTTCCAGTGTCTCATCACCCTCATAGTGAAAAATTTCTTCCTAATGTCTAGTCTAAATCTAATCCAACTCTCCTTAGTTGCAGAAATTCACTGCAACCTGAGAATAATAAAGAAATGAAGTAATAACAATAGCAAAAATCTTCCTGATTCTGATAGGTAATCAAGGGTGGGAGAGTCCAGCTACAGGACCCTGACACACCAGTGCACCACTGGTTTCACTAAACCATTGACAGAAAGCAGCACAGGGCATCTGGAAAATGCAGAAGATATTACCATAATAATTTTGATCTGTGCAGAGTGTGGGTGAACACAGTGCGAGAATCATCCTCAAACCACACCTTTCTGTTAGAGAGCATAACTTAGGACTTGTGAATGGGAGTGTGTCTTGTACTTTGTGAGGTGCTGCCCAAGGCACTCACTGATATTCTGCAGACTGAGGTATGTGTGCATGTGTAAGTGATAAATAAAATCAAATAAACCAGATAGCTTTGGTTACCTTGACCTTAAGTAGTGGATGTAACATCTTCCCTTCACATATGGCACCATTATAATACTGTTGCTACGCTAGTAGCATATCCCCTCAATGCCAATGTGGTAAATAAAGTGAAAAATGTTGTTTATTCTTTTAGAATAGGCTGCAGAGAATGATATTTAGAATAAGGAAGGAGGATCTGGAAGTGGGCTGTATCCTCAGCCACTGTAAATTTTCTTAAAAATTATCCTGCAGCAATTATTCTTCAGGCTCAAAAAAATTTAGAGCTTTCTTATTCCTTTGAGATTTCCCCTCAAGTACAGACAGGGCAAAGACCCTAGTGGATGCAAGATTAAAATTCTAAATTGCACTGCATAGAGTTTGGAGTGTTAAATCTCCTACTCAGCTTTGAAACTCTGATGTAGACTAGTGATTGACATCTTCATAACTATTTTTGCCATATTTACAGCTTGCAAAATGTGCTAAATAGGGTGGGTCCATAGCGTTTGCCAAGTCGGAATCCAGGCATGTTCTTTGTTTTCTGTGTTTATTTGTGTTTGTGGCTGTTGAAGTTGTAGCTGGGTGTTCTACAAGATGGATACTTTATGAAGCCAAAAGCATAAATAAAGACAATTCAGTGCTTGCAGTAATGGCCTGTTCCCTGTTATTCCAAAATGGGAAAAAAAAACCCAATCTCATAATAACTTATTAAAGAAAGCTATGTATTTGTGCTGTATGATAACATGAAGCCTAACATAATGAATCACCAATTCAAATGAAAAAAGAGGCAGATTCAATATGTGCAAGAATCTCATTTTTGTAGAATGCCTGGGGTGGTCTAAGTGTTTGAAAATGTGTGTAATGGAAACAGGCTTAGCCTAGATTTCCCCCAAAGATTTGTACTTATATCTCACCTGGCATGATTTGTTGCAGCTGATCTTGCCACCTTGCCTAATAAGTGTGCCGTGAAAACCTGCTATTCAATGCTGGTACTGGCTTTGCTTTTCTAGTGTTTTATTTAACCACTATATTTTTAGGACAAAGTAAAAAAAAAAAGATGCAAAATGAAAAGGCAGAGAAGCATCTAAGTGCCATAAATTTACTCTGTAAAGCTGATAGTTGATGCTGGGCTTGAGAAGTGTGCATGAGATGGTGCCTTTGATCATCTCACTGGAAGCAGTTGTTGTGCTGTGCACTTGCTGTCATGATTTACAAATTGGTTCCAAAATCATTTAGTGTTAACCAACACAAAGGCAACTTTGTCCTTGTTTGGCTCAGAACTTTTTTTTTTGGAGGGAGGGCATGAGAATATTAAAGAGTTGCTGTAATACTTTAGCATTGTAGAGGACTGTAGCCACATTTCCATCATGGTATTAAGGTCTTAAGCACAAAAGGCTACTTATTTTCCAAGAAGTATAAGAAGTTTGGTAATACATGTTTAGATTTAATCACTAATTTTTATATCTGATTCAACTCTAAGATTTTTATTAAAAAAAAAAAAGCCAGCGGTCTCTATCAAATAAAGTAACACTGGAGTGTTACAAATCTTTTCATGTGAAATGTGTCATAATTTTATGTTTTAAAATACAAACAAATATTTCCCAGTCATTACTCATGGACCATTTATGAAATACTTGGTGGTGGATGGCCACAGAGCTGACGTGATGGTGACTGGCAGCGTTATCCCTGGTGATGAGGGTGTGTTACGGAAGAGGGACACTCAGTCTCTGGTATTACATGGGTGTGTGTCTTTGCAAGACAAAGATGAGATTCTTCGCTGAAATTTGCACACCGCTTCCTCGGTAGCAAGCTTTTGGCAAATAAACTCTCCTGAGTTTACTGTAGTAAGGTGACATTTTGTCTCAGCTTGTACGGTTTCATTAGTCTTGGTTAGTACAGATTCCCTCTGTACCCTTGTCTCACATGTGTGCCAGCAAATGGGAGGACATATCAAAATGTGTGTTTTATCAGCGTATTGGATAAATATGCCAGTTTATAGACAAAAAAAAAAAAAAGGATGCCTTCCAAGTATGTCTACCACAACCCACTGTACTCCCAAACCAAAGAAATACTGTGAAGATGTATTCCTTACTTAGAACACATGGGAAACAAGAAAAAAAATCCCAAACTTTTAATAAAGTCTTTTTAATCGGGACCTACATTTCTTACTAAGCTGGAATAATAAAAGGACAGATTGTTATTTATGGGGAAAAAAGACAAAGCAAAACTAAACAAAACTAAACTGTTTTTAGTAGTGATAGTAGTTTAAGGTTTGTTTTTATTTTCAGGAAGACTTTTATAGAAAAAAACCTTCATTTTTATTAGCTTGCATGTTAGACCACAATCAGAAAGAATGATTACATTTAATATGGAGAGCTGAACAATTAACAGAGTTAATAGTCTCGAAGATAAGATAGGAATGCTTTCTGTATATGATTCTGAGGTCATCAGATTTAAAGAAAAAACCCAACAAAACCACATGAACAAAAACATTATTTTGTATCTTCACAAGTACTGCAAAATTTATTTTGAAAAATAGTTTCTCAGTCAACTTTATCTGAAGTATCTGATACCACTTATCTGAAAAGAGTGTTTCATAGTTTGACTAATTATACAGTTTTAAAACTTCTGCTTATCTAAGGCTAATATTTCTTGGATGTCAGGACTAGATGGCTTGACTTATAATTTGAAAGAACATCTCGTACTACAAGCTGCAAGGTCATCCAGAATTTGAAAAATGGTGCAGGTGTCCCATATGAAAAGAAATCTGCTGTGTGGGGATCGGAATACTAGTGAATATTATAAAGCTTGGATTGACATAGGACCAAAAGCTGTTCATCATTAGCTTTTTTCCTCAACTGCTCTAATTCCAGGACTGCATTCTGATCCACCTAAGACAGAAAGAAAACATATTAATATTTTACAGTAGTCATGTAGTATAAATTAATTGTTCATGATTTACTTCATGATGCCAAAAATTCCCCAAAATCAGATTTTTATGAATGCAAGATTTGACTGTAAGAAGTTTCCTTAGCAAAAAATGAAAAAAATAGTATAAATAATGGCTTTCCTATAGTGTACATTTTTTTTTCCATATTAAAAAATCAATTGAAATGAGTTTTTATATGACAGAAGTATGAAAAGTCAATTCATTCCCTCTCCTTAGTAGTCACTGAGGGGCCTGTTTTGGCAGCCCTGAAAAAGTTCTGCTAACAGTGGTGGGAATAACAGGACCTGATCATGTCATACCTAGTATCTTCCATCTTACATTCATTCTCTTATTCTAAAGTTACTCATATGCCAGAGTCTTTTGGGGACTGGAGTTTTGAAATAAGACTCAGCTACTCTTAGATATGTTTGTATTTGTGCAGCATACAGTTCTGATATGAAAAAGCCAGAGGTTATTTATAGAAAATCTTACCAGAACTTAAGCACTAAGCAATAAAAGATAATTCTAGTTAACATGTCAACCTTTGTATATTATTTGAAGTAACATAGCTCACGTGACAAATAATTTGTCATATAACTAGTAACTAGTTTTGTGGCAAATACTATACAAATAGAGCAAATTTGGTAGCAAATGCAATTAATCCTGCTACTGAAGAAACTTTTCAGACTGGACCATCAGTGTGAAATGGTCGTATCTCATGATGAAACTACTGTGATTTCTTAAACAAATGCGGGCTTTCAGTAACAAATAGCTTTTCATCAGTCTTAATTTACAAAAATACTTAGAATGTATCTTTAAGAAAAAAAAAATTAGCTATGGTTAAAGACAAAGAAACCTTGTACGGTTCCTGTACTGTGAAATGATACTTTCTGAGTACATTTCTTCCATGATTGTAGACGTGAAATACTCTAACATTTCAGTCATAAACTTAAATATCTCATAAAATTCCTGTGTATTGTCTTCTCTAGTGTATAGGAAGTGTTTCTAGTGACATTGTTTGTTAATAAACATGCTATTCGTATGAAGAAATTATAGGTTTGCCCTTTTTTAAGTAGTAAATTTTGCAGATTTTTGATATCTCATTGAATATAATAGTGGATGAATGGTTTAAAGGAAGAGGCGTAGCAGTATGTTGGAAAGAACAGCCCCTGTGGAGACCTTCCAAAATCTGCAGAGAATTTGTGCAAGCAGTAACACGATCACAAATGCTCTTCGGTTTGGAGATAGCTCTGTGATAGTGACCTGTAGAGGAATCCTTTTGTCACAATTTGGCCACTGGACTCCATTGGAGCCAGGAGGAGAACTAGCCTGCCACTGCGTCTCTGTGTCTACAAGGAGACAATATGATTTGTGCCTCTCAGGTAGCCCTGGGGACTTGCAAATTCGAAGGATTAATTTTTGGAATGCTTTTTTTCTAGGTCTTTTCTTGAAAATTTTCCTTTTTCGGCAGTAGCTTGTCTGTCATTGATTGCTTTGCTTTGCTTTCTTTTTTTTTTAAATCAAGGAGGCGTTTTTGGTGCTATTTTGCAGCTACTTTTACTGAACAACAACTGTAGGCACTCCATTCAAACAAGCATTTCAATGCTGTATATACAGTATTTGCTCTTGTTAATTAAATGGAATCTGGACAGTTTTCCTATATATGTAATCTTTAATGTAATTGTTGTTCAGAGTAAAGAGTGGTTTTCTGTAAAGAATTTATTGGAAGTAATAACATTTGAAATTCTGCTATCCAGCATTTAAAAGCAACTGCAATCCAGCTATCTTTTGCACAGATTCAAGCAGCTTTACAGGAGGGTTTTTAACTGAGTTTCCACATACCATGTTCACCGACTGATGAGGAGTGGACTTACCCAGAGATTTTCAGATAAGGCAAATTATTTTTTTTCCTTGTACATCTGAATGTTTTTTGGAAGCAGCATGCTTCCATCACATCTTGTGTGAAGAAGAGAGAGTAGGGAGCCACCTTGTGAGCATGCAAGGTCCACTGCCTGGAGCCATCACAGCAACAGTGTGTGATGGACGGGATCTATAAACTGTCCTTTCTTGCTGCAGAGCTTGTGTTGCTTGACGCCTTGGTTAAGCGTGCCTGCACATCTAGCTCATTGCTGCTGTTAAAGAATGTGAACAGTTGTAAAATAGGAGGTTTTGCAGCTGTCTTTTGAAATATGATGATGGATGTTTTGGGAATTAGGATAGTTCGTAATCGTATCACGCTTCCGTCGTGTTCTGAAGAGAGAAAGCAAAATGGCATATGAACCTTTAGTCTCTTTACATAGAACAACTGGAGTCTCTTTAGGACTGGTTATACCACACGTTGACAACAAAATGTGTAACAGGGCATAGGAGATGGGAAACTACCTGCATGTCCTTGGATTCACTCAAGAACTGGAACCAGTACAACTCATGATAAGATTGTTCCATAAAGCATTCCAAGATTATCAGAAGGTTGCACTGTATCATAAACAAAAAAAACAAAAAAAACCTACAGGTAGCATATAGCATGCAGAAGCAGTTTTCTAGCTCCTCCCATTGCAACACGTAAGTGACAGTTATAGTTAACTTTGGATTATCAATTACTGTGAAGCAGAATGGGAAGGTTGGACATTTGAGCGGCTTTTGCACTGGTTTTGCATTCAAGGATGAGGCTCTTGGAACCAATACCAGACATGGAAATGGCAAACTACAGTGAAGTTTTAGATCCAACATATACAGCACTAGAGTTTGAAACTATGCAGATTCTGTATAACGGCAATGGTGAGTTCTTCTCCTTGATGCAAAATCAAACCAGTTAACAGAAAAAGTTTGGTAATGCTGTAAGGTGTTAGCTAAATGTTTTATTAATGGAGCATTTGGGGGTTGTTTTCAAACTACAAATCTGCTCTTTTACACTTCATCACTAACTCTAAGTTAATAACATTATAATTCTTTAACATTAAGGAAAATAAAAGACAGGTTATATGTAATAAAGTAACTGAACTGTACTGTCACCAGTCAGTTAATCAAAGGAAGAAAATGGCATATTCAGCAGTTGTTTTATTTACTGTAAGACAAATGAATAACTAGTATTGACAGTTTGAACATGAAACTATATTTTGTATGTAACATTCATAAGGACAGGACAAAATTATCTGGAGGATTGTGAAAAAATTAGCTGCTGTTTCTTGATGCTTAGTGTCTAATTGTTGGACTAATATTTCATTTATTTAAATGTTAATCTGGCCTTTCTAGGTATGTGTATATATGAAGTAGAGTGATCTTTTTAAAAACATCACATTGGCTTTCTAGAGGCTAATATTTAGCTTATTTAGCTGAGAAAAACTATTTGTGTTCGGCTAATGTAACACTTTAGGTGGAATTTTTACCGCAATAAATTTTTTGAGAAATTGCATCAATAAGTAATGCTTGAAATAATACCGACCAAAAAAAAAAGGAAATGTCAGTCTATTGAAGTGAAGAAAGGCAAATTAAACTACTCTATTATGGCTTTCAAAGTCTTTTAATATACTAAAAACTTGTTTTATTGTATCATAAAGTATAATTCATAGATCTATTGCAGTATGTGTCTTTAAAAGGCAGAACAAATATTTAGTGATTTGCAGGAAAAATTCTTAGCACCTGCATTTCCACATATTCCTGTCATATAGAAGCTAAGTTACTTTCTATTGGCTTGAAGTTTTATCTGAATTTCTGGTGTTACTTTATGGCAACCTTCGTAAACAGAAAGGTGGATTTGGTTATCGATTTAGGAAGAGAAAACAGTCCTTTATGCCCTACAGTGATTTTGAAGCTATCAGCAATGATTGTGTAACTTTTAGATGATTTCTCTGCTTTTTGTTATGACATGGGTGATTTCATTGGTCAGTTGTTTTTTTGCTGAATAGCACTTTTTCCGGTCTGTTAATGTTACATAAAATGGGAAAGCAGATTAGAGAGATTATGCTGTGTTGCATTATGTGTTGGTAACAGAGCTAGTCAAATTATTCACTGTGATTAGTTTGATAATTAGTAGCTATTAGGTGTAGCCCTTTTTTGTTTAGAGTTTGAGTTTAGCCTAATGTTTTCTTATAGACTTTATAAATATAAATTTCTTACAGAATTTATAAAAACTTTGTCTTGTAGCTACAGTGCTAATCTGGAAGCGAAAGCTGCCTCTTCTGAACCTTCCTGTGTGTTTTTTCTAGCTGTCTAAGTTAATTAGAAACATTAAAGAAGTTTAATAAGCCACATTCAGGCAGATTATGTGGTTGGGTTGAAAGCAAAGAATTTTGCAAAATCATGTGAATTTCCCAGACAAGGAATACCAAAGAAAATAAGTATATACTTATATATATACACAACGTATAGGGATATTAAATATTTCATTATTAAATTTAAATATTGTATTTTTAATTCTTCTGCTGTAATTCTTCTACTAACATTATGGTGTAAAATTGCAAAACTCCAAAAGAAAGGTTTTATATTTTTCTAGCTAAAGTAATTCTGTAACCCATTTTTAAAAATAATTTTCAAGTCATGACAAACCTGGTGTTAAAATAAAATCTTTACAGAACTGAATTCTTACGTTTAAGTTTTAATTTTTATTCAATCAATTTTTTGTAGAATTCCTATCAGCTAGGTCTGAGTAAAGCAAAAAAAAAAAAAGTTGCTTCTTCTCTCTTTGTGTAAAGAACTCTGTTTAAATTGTAAACTCTTCAGGACACAATGAAAATTTTATAATTGCATAATACGTTTCAGTAGATCTAGTACAATGTGAATAATAATACGTATTGATATTAACAGTTTTACCTTTCGACCTGTGTGCTGTTTATGAACTCATGTACTTGACTTTCAAATGCATGTTTGAACAACTAGTTAATGTGACACTCTTTCCTCTCCATGACTGAACAACTACAAATGTTTAGGGCATAGTACAAACAGATTTCCTTTCATAAAACCAGCAGCATAACAGAAGAAGCTATTTTGCGATTACTTCTTTGGACATGTTTGTTAAACATTGTGACTCAAAGAAAAAATATTTCTGGTTTGATTTCAGGTGAATTTCTTCTGTATTGTTTACCATATTCAGTGACTAGCTGTTAATCACATCGCTAATGTTCTCTTGAGCAAGTAAAGCCTGCACCAATGGTACCTTGGAAACTTTGTTCAAGGAAATAGCACTTAGACAGTCCTCTTAGTATGTTT
>VZTO01025284.1:0-35554 GCA_013400615.1 Syrrhaptes paradoxus
AGTGTCCTCTCTCTCCCCTTAGATAAAGCTACGAGTTTTAAATACAGTTTTCAAGGACTGCAAGAGGAGGAAAGTATGAAGTTATGCGGGACAGTCTCACAAATAACTCCCAAGCAGGGTGCTGGGCAAGGGAACAGGTCTTTGATTTTCTACTGGGCATTTTGGATCATCATCAGTCTTTCACATGAACCCGCTCTCCTTTTTCAGGAGTGGGAATCGGAGTGGTTCACGCCGGGTACGAAAGGCGCCTCGCCCATCACCTGGGTGCCCACAGCACACCGACCATTCTAGGGCTCATCAACGGGAAAATCACCTTCTTCCACAACGCTGTCATTCGGGAAAACCTGCGGCAATTCGTGGAGAACCTGCTGCCGGGGAATCTCGTGGAAAAGGTACACTCTAGTGCGAGCATCTCCTGTCTGTCTGGGTATTTCTCTCTCTTTAGCTGTTTTGGTGGCTAATCTGTTTAATTCAGCCCCCGAGCTGATCTGTGTCATGAACGTGAGATCTGAGGCTGGGGAAGCGAGGCATTTGGAGAGCTGTAATTACAGCTACAAACCCCGGAGCTGCCAGAAGCCGTCACACGACGTGACTCCGTAAATCTTCTGCTTGCAAAAAGGCTTATCCCAGTACTACGCGGTTACACCGGCAACTTTGTGTGCCTGCCGCCCTCCTGTGTGGCTGCCAGAGCTGTCCCAAAGCTACCCCTAGGTTAGGAAACTGGGGTTGTGCTCTCCCTGCTGGATTTCACTTCCCTTCTCCTTTCTCAGGGTTTCATCCAGCAAATTAAAGACCTCTGACTGATTTATAGGCATTGTTTTTGTCCAGTTTTGACTCAGACCACTGAAACTGGAGCTGTCAACGTGAGCCCTTTCAACGTTAGATATAAAACCTCCCACTAACTGAAAAATTCCTGCATTTTGGCCTTGCTCGGTTATTTTTGGCAGAGTCCTCATTAAGACACCTAATCATATACAGCACTGCATGTGTCTGATGGCTCGGAGGTTAAACTAACATGCTGATCTGTTTAAAGATTACAGATAAAAACTACATCCGCTTTCTCTCCAACTGGAAGAAAGAAAACAAGCCCCACGTCCTTCTCTTTGATCATATGCCAGTGGTGCCGTTATTATACAAGGTAACGCGATTTCTATCGCTGCATTGTTGACCTGCTGATAAATCCAGCTGTTGCAAAAGAAAACGGGATATTGCTGGGAGCAGGGGCGGATCGATGCCTCTAAATACTATTGACTGGTTCTAGGAGAGCAAGTTGGTTTGTGTGGGTTGAAGACAGCAGGGCCAGCTGACCCACTTCATTCTGTCCCACCACGGATGTGCCCTTAGAGGACGCGAAGGTGCGGGTGGGTTTTGGAGGCAGTGGCCACAGAGGCATGTACTAACCCTTACTGGTAACGAGAGATTTTTGTGGTTAGTCTAATTGGGGTTACTGGAAAGCCCATTTCCGGAGAAACCCCTTCTACTGTGCAAAATGTCAGGCTGTAGAATAAAGCTGGGGATCTATTGAGGCTCCCTGCACTAAGAGGATGCAAAGTGCAGTTCAGGGAGGGAGAGGAAGGGCTTTCACCCCTCGCAGCACATGCTCAGTGACATTTAAACAGCAGGAGCTGTTCTCAAAGCAAAGTCACCACAGGCACTCAGGGGGAAAAAAATGTTGTTTGCTCTCTAACGTAAACACGGTGCTTTCTGCCCCTCCAGCTGACCGCCTTTGCATACCGCGATTACTTGTCCTTCGGGTACGTGTACGTCGGACTCCGTGGCACCGAAGAGTTGTCCAGTCAGTACAACATCAACGTCTACACTCCCACCATGATGATCTTCAAGGAGCACATTGACAAGCCCGTTGATGTTGTGCAGGTATTGCCCTCTCCAAGACTGCATGTTGAGGTTTTTCTGACCGAGCCTGCGATGGGAGTTCGGTCGGTAACGCATTTTGGAGTCAAGAGCATTCGTTCTGAGCAGAAAATCAGGCTTCAGCAGAGGCAGAGTGTGACCGTTGGGAGGGAGGAAGCTCGACAGGCTTTAGCTCTGGTGTCTGACCTTTTGAGGAGGGTGGCTGCCGGTCGCTTCTCAGTCTCAGGACCTTGAAACATCTCCAGTGATTTCAGCGAGGACCGTGATGGCTGGCAGTCTTCCCCAGGTTTCAGATGAGAAGGTCACAACAGCTTTACTGTCCTCATCCTGCCCAGTTCTGACTTCTGCTTTCTTTGTCCCTCACCAGGCACGAGATATGAAGAAGCAGCTGATTGACGACTTCCTTTCCCAGAATAAATTCCTCATGGTGGCCAGACTCACCAGCCAGAGGCTGTTCCAGGAGCTGTGTCCTGTGAAGAAGTCACACCGTCAGCGAAAGTAAGGCTCAGCAGGTGACACATCCCCCTGGTTTTATTCCCAGAGGCTCTGGGGCTGCTCCTAAAGCCTTTTATTTTATTCTGAGGGAGAAGGGAGATGACTGCATTAGATCCTCCTGGGTATCCACATTGTTTGATACGTTTCTGGCTCTTCAGGATCATCCCAGCTAGTGGAAAGGAGTCGGTTATTTCCTCTTGCATCCAGAATGGCTCTTAATCCTCCGTCTCGTTGTGTTGCCTAGGTACTGCGTAGTCTTACTCACCGGAGAAGGCGATCAGTTTGCCAAGGCTTACAAGGCATTTTTGGATTTTGCCATGGCCAACGCGAAAGACACGCTGAAGTTTGTGCACATCTATAACGATCGGCAGCCGGAATTTGCAGACGCCTTGCTGATGGATGACGAGAAGTATCGGGGAAAATCAGCTGTGAGGGTTCCTTTTTTTTCCCCTTCTTCCCTTTCTCTTCTGTCATTTTATGTGGGATGCTATACCTTGATCTGACACCTAATTCTGGGCAGTGATTTGAAGCATAACATCTGTCTAAAAAAAAATACCATCCTCTCTGACATCTGTGATGTATTGCCTCATCCAGGTGGTCATTTTGGAGAGACGCAATAACACAGGGAAGATCGCCTATAAAACCTTGGAGGAGGCCTGGCAAGGCAGCAAAGAGGACAATTTCATCCTCCTGGATCTTCTGGACCAGCTGCGGACAGAACCTGGACTTCTCTCTTCGGAGACTGTCCTGGAAGACCTGAATGACGAACTCGCTCCTGTAAGTGTGTGGCCTTTCCAGCTGCCCAACAACTGCGTTACCTTTTTGAACAGTCCCGTTATGGTCATTCATGGGCATTATTTATATTTTAAAATACCAAGGCAAGACTCTTCAAAGTTTTCTCACTGATGGCCGTTCCAAAGCTGATTCAGCCCAGGGTTCTGTCTCAGAGGTGGGAATTCTATCAGGGTCCTGCCTAGTAGTTTTGTCATTTGTTTTTTTTTCTTTTTAAACAGATGTTCCTTATCCGATGGTTCTACTCCACCCTGGATTACATCTCGGACTGCTGGGACAGTTTGTTCCATAGTAACTGGTACGGATTGGGTGTTAACGAGTCTCAATAGGGAGTGGGATTGCTGTTCTCTTGTTCAGACACAGAGTAGAACCAGGTTCTTATTACCAGGAATTGAGAACATATCAAAACACATCAGTGCCTGGATTCTCTCCAGATTTAGGTGAAGAACGGTGACACCGCAGTGACGTTTGCGTCTGCCTCAAGTGCTGAGTACTTTGGCCTCGAGGCTGGGTGTGTACATTACGCTCCTGAAAACATGCATTGGTTGTTTTTTACCACTTCCTGTCACTTTATTTTAAAATTGATCCATTTTTGTCCCACTCCATTTGGGTGGGAGCTGGACACAGCGCTCAACATCTTGGTTGTCTTTAAGATACCAAGAAACGAGCCGAGTTTCTGGGGGAACTGCACGGGATTACTTGAGATAGACGGGAACCGAAATCCAAGCAGAAAATGCGCAACTCACAGAGCTGATTGCTGTTTGCCAATCTCCCCCTCAGGCGAGAAATGATGCCACTGCTGTCCTTGCTCTTCTCTGCGCTCTTCATTCTCTTTGGCACCATTATCGTTCAGGCTTTCAGGTGAGTGCAAGCCAGAACATCCCAGGGGATCTGGCAGTCCGGCCAACAGCACCTCAGTCCAATCTGGCCCCTTAAACACACACGCGATGATCTTCCTTTGCAGCGATCCGAGTGATACAAGGAACTCTCCTCCCTCTGAGAAAGCAGAAACCGCTGCAAAGAGCGAGAAGAACGACGCAAGCTTCAGCAAAGAGAGTAACAGGTTCCCTCTCTAATTTCTCCAGAAATGTTTTCTGCTGACGTACAGCTTGGGAAGCACATTGGGGGGACGACAATGAAGTGCCAGCGTTGCGTGGACACGGCGCAGTCACTGCACGGGGCAGTGCAGGCACAGCGCAGTGGGGAGGAGTGGTCATTAGCCAGGACGTGGGGTGCACAAACTTAATTATTAAGCAATTCCCCCTGAGTTTTGCCCAGATGACATCCCCAGGGGAAAGGGAAAGGTCTGACTTGTGTTGTAAGATCCGAGTCTGGTTGTTGCACCGATTAAACTGGGTTTAGCTGCAGGGTGCAGTGTAAGGAGGCAGGGGACAAGTTCACGGCTTCTCCATCCTCAGTTGCTCCTGGTTCTTTGCTCCCCCTTCACTCAGTTTGTTTCATTGCAGGATTCCCAAAAAAGGTTTTGTCGAGGTGACTGAGCTAACGGACATCAACTACAACAGCAACTTGGTACGCCTCAGGCCGGGCCACATGAACGTGGTCTTGATCCTGTCCAACGCCACCAAAACCGTCCTCCTCCAGAAGTTTGCCCTGGAAGTGTACACCTTCACAGGGTAGGCGGGGGCCCCCTCCCAGGTTTCTGTGACTGTTTTCACCATGTGTGTAACGCTGCTCTGGTGAAAAGTTAGGAGTGGGGTTGGCTTGACTGCCAGGAGGGAACGGTTCTGACAAGGAAAGCTGCCTCTGCGCTCGTTAGTGGCAACGAGCCACTAAAAACCGAGCGGCCTTTCCCCACCATACTCGGTGAAGGTGGCTGGAGAGGGCTGGTGCTGCTGCCGCTTTGGCTGTACCCACATTTCAATGAATAGAGAGCATGACAGTGCTGCACGCGAGGTAATTGTCACCCCTGCTGAACTGGGGTAAAAAAGGAGCTGTGGTGACACAGCTCTGTGCCTGCCCTTGTTACCAACGCTCACCCGTCCAGTGGGAATCCAGCCTGACTCCTGGGACATGCTAATCCTGCTTCTCCTGCGCTCTCCCCGCAGGAGCAGCTCTCTTCACTTCTCCTTCCTCAGCCTGGACAAGCACCGAGAATGGCTGGAGTACCTGCTAGAGTTCGCGCAGGATGCGGCCCCCATCCCAAACCAGTACGACAAACATTTCCTCGAGCGCGACTACACGGGTTACGTCCTGGCTCTGAACGGCCACAAGAAATACTTCTGCCTCTTTAAGCCTCACAGATCAGGGGATGAGGGGGGAACCCTGGCATTGTGCGAGGATTACAATTCCTCGCTACACACGGAAGCCAGAGGGAAATCCTCCTGCAGTCCGGGATCTAGCTCCATTAAAAACAAATTACACAAATTGTCCTTTTGGATGGAACGTCTCCTAGAGGGTTCCTTACAGAGGTTCTATATCCCCTCGTGGCCTGCGCTAGACTGAGGGATTTTAAAGAGATTCTAATGGACAAACTTTTTATGAAGATGACAAGGGACAGCTCTTTCCAGGAATAAACAAACACGCACGACAAATGGACCATAGGTTTTAGATGAACCCTCCTAGGGCCGGTGACTAGAAAACATCTCCCCACATCTGGAGCCCGGGAGCGCAGCCAAGCACGCCGAAATTCCCTCCACTGCCTCCTTTGTGCGTTTGGATGCTGTACTACCGAAGAGCCAAGAAGTCTGTTTTTCCCTTCTTGTCCTGCTGCATCTGCTTCCTGAGTCGCCTTTGTTCCATCTCCCATTTTATCTCGGTTGAAGAAAAACCTGTGACTTCTCTGCCATGGTGACTCCATCCGGAGCAAAGGCGGCCGGTGACGCAGGTGGGGTCGTGGTTCTCTCTCCCCTCCCTGTGTGCTTAGCCCATGGTGCATGGTGTGACACTGGCAAGACCCTGCGGACCCTCCCGAAACACCGGCTCTCCCCGTGGTAAGTGATGTAGAGTGTGGTCAGGAGCATCGCCCCCATAGCAAATGTGCAGCTGGGACTGATCTGCGGTGCAGGCTGGAGACAATCTGCACATTCCATGCTCCTCGTGTCGTAGTTCCACGCACAGCTTCACCGGTTAAACCATAACTGCGGAGGGGAAGGGGTTTTGCACGGCCGTACCTACTGCCAAGGTGTTGAGCCGTTTAAGTGTCACATTGATTTTTTTCAGATGCCTTTCTGCTTCTGTCAGTTTTAGATGATGTATCCTAGAGCCATAACTTTAACCGTGTCCTCAGATTGTAGGCGTGAGCTGCTAGGAGCCAGTAGATGTGTAAAAGAAACTCTACCTAGCTGCTAGGGAGTCGCTCCGGGCTCCTTTCCAACACCCTTACATCTGTAGTACAAACCAACCTTTCTTTGTATCAAGGAACCTAATTCTTTGAGGATTGTACTCTTGAAACGTTGCCCCAGAAGTGCTGTATCATCGAACCGTCGCTTCCATGTGAAACTCCCTTTGGTTCAGGCGTGGGTTTCAGATGCTTGGTTTCAGCCTCTTTTTCTTTTTGCCACAAACTTTTGTTTCTCAAGGCGCAGGCTGCTGCCTTGGTTGTTAGTTTGTGTTGGTTTTTTGTTTTTTTTTTGGTCTTGTGAAACTCAGAGGTCTGTGTGAAGCTAGAAGAGTGGTAAAGCCCAGGGTTTGGGTAACGCTTTGCTCTACCCGTGCTCCAACAGCCACTTTCAACGCCACAGAGAGCAAGGGTGGCCCCCCTGGAACGCAGAGGGAAGGGGAGCGGTAGACTCGCAGCTGCTTTCTGCTCCTCAAGCGCCAAAGCAAAGCAGAAGCATCTCTCGTTGTGGCTGGGACTGAAATCCCGTGGGGTTTGTTCTTCCTCTTCACCGCCTGTCGCCCAGGCTGGGACTTGTGTTGCCTCCTCCCCACGTTCGTTGTCAGGCTCCAGCACTGCCAACGCACGGGGTGAGCGGGGTGGCCTCTGCCGCAGAGCTCTGAACCTGACAGTAGGTGTTAATTAACAGCTCACTCAGCCCTTGCCGTCTTCCTTAGCATCTTAATGAGGAATAACTGAGCCAGCTGCTGATCCCGTACAAAATCCGGGAATTCTCGCGTCATTTTACTGCCTCCATGATGTCACTGCACCGCAGGTATCCCCAAGGCCATGTATAAGCTACCGCCTGACCCCCTGAGGTTAGTTAATTTCAGCTCAGCAGACCCTGAGCTCGTGCTGCTGCAGGAAGAAGGCACTGGAGGGAAGGAAGGACTGCTGAAATAGAGCAGGAGGGGAACAAAACACTGGCCTAAGGCCCGCTGACTTCCTTTTCATTTGGCTAGAGCAATCGCCATGGTGCTCTTGTGCTTTTCCTGCAGCTTGCTGTGCGGGATGTGGCTAAAATAGGTTTTGGCCAACATTTGCAAAAGAAAAAAAAAAAAAAAAAAAAAAAAGTACTCTCTGGGTCTGCTGTCTCTTCAGCTAGTCAGAAACCAGGAGAAAACCCTTGATACATTTAAAAAAAAAAAAAAAGTGCCTAGCTGTGCTATAGCAAGGGAATTCCGCCCTGTGGTCTTCAAAATACAGTTTGTGTGCTACACACCTGCTGGAATCCTTTTTCCATTTTCTTTTTAGCTCAGGTAACCCCCCTGCTAGACTGAGTTTTGTTTAAGGCTGGCTGCAGCAGTCTGCCCTTGCCGGCCGTGTCTGGATGGGAGCACAGCTCCGCTTTAGCTCGAACTCTGCCCTCGCTGCTTTAACCACGTCAGACTCCGCTTGTGTCGCTGTTTGACGGAAAAAATTCTTTCCTGGGCTGAAGCAAACGCCCAACTGTTCTAACCCCCTCGCTCTGTTAGCTTTAGTGTCCGTGGTGGGGCACGGGGTGCTCGCTTTCTTGCAGAAGAGCGGGGTCGGAGGCTGCAGCAGGCACGAGCCATCACCCCCCGGATGATTTTCTAACCTGTCGCCTCCAGGGGTGTTCTGCCCATATCCTATCGCCAGCGAAACGCACTCACGGTTCTGTTCTGCACAGGGCGGTTGGTAAGCCAAAGATGGAGGAAACTCAGTCCTAGAGAAAGCTGAGCAAACGCACACCGCTCAGGGGGTTGAGGCAAAGGGATACAGGCCCTGAGCATAAAGGTTTTACCAAAATTCCTCCCTGTACTGAAGTGGTGGCTGCCTGCCTCCGCTCTCACTGAAAACCTGCCAGGAAGTAGCCCGCTAACGCAGCCTGAGACGTAGGACTGAAAACTAGGAACATATTTTGCACTTTTGATACAGGGAGGGGGGAAATTATCTTATTTGGCAAACTTGTCTTTTTTTATTTTTGTTTTGTTTTTTGTTTTGTTGGGTTTTTGTTTTTTTTTTTATATTTGTGAACAAGCACTGATGTCATTTGGTTTGCGGACGATTATAGAGTCGCAACCAAAATAAACTATTTTAATGTGTGATGTGGTGGCTCTGTGTTTCCATGTACAAACTAACCTCAACCTCTGCAGCAGCTCAGAAATTCCAGGAGCGATGAAACCACTCCTGCTGTAGGAGATGCCTGGTTATCCCCAGCAGGAATCAGAGTCCAGTGTCCCCCTGCTCTCAGAACAAACCCCAGCCCCCCTTTCCCTGTCCTGTGTTGTACTGGGAGGAACCTTTTACCAGTGACAGTTTTACTGTGAGCTCCTGTGAGCCAGGTGAGTGATTCCAGCTGGGAAAGCAGAGGCAAAGTGCTGTTAGCCTCACCTTTCCCAGAAAAACCGAAAAGCTACAGCCACCAGTTAAATGGGCTGTTCAAACCCAACAGCTTAAAATTACCTTTTCTAGCAGTAAATGGCTTTTATTCCTTACTGCAAAGCCCGCGCTCGCTCTGACCGGTTGAGAGGAACGGGACACGGGAAGCCTCAGCTGAGGTGGGAGCGGTGTTGCCCCCGGGGCCGGTGGGATCTGCCCTCACAGTGTCTTCACTCCGGGCAGAACGCAGAGCATCTCGAACAGCAGGTTTGCCCCCAGGAGGGCCGTGTTGCCTGAGAAAAGACAAAAAGGGGGAAAAACCAAGCCATGAACGCCCAACCGCTTCCACCCAGGGCCGTCAGCCGCCTCTGCCAGGCGCCTGTCTCGCTCCCGACCATCTTTAGACTCACCGGAGACATCGTACATGGGTGCAACTTCCACAAGGTCACAGCCCACTATGTTCAGTCCTTTGCAGCCACGAATAATCTCCAAAGCCTTGGGGAAAAAAAAAAACATGCTTGGGATCAAGAAACACATCTGACCTAGCGGGCTGGTCAGGGCTCTGCTTTCTCCTCTTGCAGCTCAGGAAACCAAACCTACACCGACCAAATCACATCGTTTCAACATTTCCTGTCGCCGTTACCACCATGAAATACTTCCTGGCCTCCCCAACCCTTGGTTTTGCCATGCTGGCAGCACAATCTCCTTTAATGGGAACAAAACTGTCCCCTTCCCACGGGGAAATGAAGCCGTGTCCCCCTCACCTGCACAGGTGTGAGCCCAGCTATCTCCGGCGTGCCGGTGCCCGGGGCGTACGCAGGGTCTAGTCCATCGATATCGAAACTGATGTACACCGGCCTGTCCCCCATCTGCTTCCTCACCTCCTCCATCAGCGGCACCAGGGATTTCCACCAGCACTCTTCCACCAGAACCACGCGGAAACCCTGCGGGCACACGGACACGGAGGTGTTCACTCAGAGCAAGGTGGCAGAGCAGAGCATCCCCTGCCCCGCTGGCGACTTCTGCCTGGGGGATAAATCCTCATCCCAGGGCCAAGCTGCAGAGGTGCACCTGGAAGCACCCTCCGCTCCCCCCCCATTTTTTTATTCTCTGCTCAGCTCGCGGCTCAGTGTGCCGGGAGGACTTGTCCTGTGCACCAAGCCACTGGCATGGGACAAGATGTGGAAGAGACATTTATTTTCCTGCTGAAGCTAAAGGAATATTAATATCAGTGGGAGAAAGCAGTGCTTGGCTGAGCTTACCTGGTCCCGGATGTACTTGTTGGGATCAGGGTCGTAGGCAGAGCCTCGGATGCCAATCTGGACGACGCGGCCGCAGTCCAGCAGCCCTTCCTCCACGCAGCGCCGGAAGGGGGTCCCGTGGCTGATCCTCTCCCCCAGGGTTGTGTCTGTGGTGTCACTGTGAGCGTCCACGTGCACCAGCCCCAGGGGACCGTGCCTGCTCAAGACAGGGTGACATCAATCTCCATCCCGTGCGCGATGGCTCTGCCTCCACTGCGGGCCAGGAGCCTTCCCAAGGCTCCTTATCCCCCATCTCCAGGTCAGAAACTTACTTTTCCGCCAGGGCCTGCAGGATGGGGTACGTTATGGTGTGATCTCCGCCTGCAACGGGACAGGGAAGCGGCTGTGACACACTGCAGCGCTCATTACATTTGTTCCCAGGTGGTTTCTCCCACCTTGCCTTTATCCTGCACTTGTTTTTACACCCCAGGGCTCCATTCCCAAAAAAAATCTTGAGGCTCCCGGGTACGGGTTGCTTCCTCTCTCCTCTTCCCTCCTTGGAAAAATGGGAGGACCAGAGAGGCACGGCTCCGCTGGCAGGGACAGCCCGTGGGACAGGACCCCGACTGGGGTATAAATAGGTCCGTGAGTCACTCCTGAGGACGCTGTCACGGATAATTTCCCCCATGTTACTATATACACTGGCTTCATGCAGTGACACCGAGCTGTGACAGCTGGAAATCTGAACACGTGTCCAAATCACTCCTCATGCAAAGCAGCACACTGACAGGTGCTTGCTGGAGCTTGAAGCTTTTCAGAGGGACACAAACTGCTCTTGCTTTGGGTCGGGCTCAACAGGACACCAAAAGCACGCTGCCGATGGGATTTGTGGATGAACTTGGGGCTGTGCCCTGAAGCATTCTTTTGGCCGATCCTTTCTCCCCATTTTGCACGAGGCATCACAAATAGCAGTTATCTCAGCAGAGAGTGTGTGAATTTACTGATTATTTCCCTATTTAGCCCACAATCGAGCACAACACCCCATGCAGAGAACAGATTCATCACCCACCTTCGACCACGTTCAGACCGAAGGAGGAAAGGAGGAGAGGGAGGCTGGAGGAGCCGGGACGCAGTGGCACGGCGGGGAGCCAGGGGGTCCTTACCCAAGGTGAGGGGCACGCAGCCGGACGCCACGATCTTCTGGAAGGACTCTCGGATGAGACGGCAGCTGTCGGGCAGGTTGTAGAGGTTGACGTTGACGTCCCCGATGTCAGCGACCCGCAGGGAGTCGAAAGGCGCAGCCGCGGTGCTGCTGTTGTACCTCCTCACCATCGCCGACTCGGCGCGGATCTGGCGCGGGCCGAACCTGGGGAAAAGAGCACGAAGAGGAAAAGCTGCTGGGGAATTCCCGATGCCAACACCCTCTCTCACAGGATGAGACCCGTGCCGGCTGCCGGAGCGAAGCACCAGCACCCCTGGCACCACGAATAGCCCCTACCTGGCTCCCGGCCGGTTGGACGTGCCAATGTCCAGAGGGACGCCGACGAAAGCTGCGTCCAGCCCCTCCGCCGACGCCTGCACGGGCAGTTTCATCATGGAGCAGACCCCCGCGGGCCGGGCCACGGACAGGGCACTAGGGGGAATGTTGAACCGCGAGCTCCAGCGGCAAAGGGCCCCGTGTCCCGGGGCTGGGTGCCGGAGGAGCCCCATGGAGGCACTGGGCGAGGAGCCGGAGGCGGGCGGGAGAAGCGGGCGTCGGGCAGCTGCCGCAAACGCAGCCCGCTTGCGAGCATGGAGCCCGGCTTCCCGGGGCAGCAGCTGGCTGCAGCCAGCCCGGAGCAGGCGGTTCATCCTGCCCCACGGGCTCCCACCCTCTGCCCCACAGCGAGCAGAGCGAGGGGTGCTGCAGTGGCTGTGCCGGCTTGGCTGGAGCAACGGAGCCGGGCAGGGAGCCAGCTGTCTCCGCCATCCCTGCCTCCGCCCTGCCCAGAGTTCAAAGGGCGGTCAGAAGGGCACAGATTTGGCTCGGGCTTTGAACCCCTCCTCCCAGCCACCCTCTTTCCCCACGGCGTGGTCTGCTTCCCAGAAAACACTGGGAATAAACGCGGCAGCAAGGGGCTTCAGCTTGAGCATCTCTGACAAGAGGGACACGCTGGGAAATGCTCCCCTCTGGCACATGCAGAATATAAGGCGGCATTTGTTGCATTAATAGCATATAAAAGGCACTTTAAAAAAGCACCCAGAATGCTGAATAATCATAAAAATGTCTCATTAATGGAAGGCAGGCAGAGAAAGAAAACAACAAAAAAAAAATCTAACCTCGGCAAAACTGCAGACAGACAAAATGCAAGCAGGCGAGAAGCAGTAACAGGGATTTAAGAATCAGAGCTGGTGCTGCAGGAGAAGCGTTTTAGACCATTTTTGAGGACAGAGAGATGATTTCCAGGGGAAATAAGTTTCCAATGTCTGGAGTTAACCAGCACAGATCAAACCCAGGTTGGCCTAATAAACGATTGAAATCAGACGGCTCCAGCTCTGAACTCTGCTCCCTGCTCATGTAGCAACTGCACCTGGGAGAGAAGGCAAGGGAAAAAAACCAGAACATTCACAGCAGAAAGCCAGCTCCGCACAGTCGGTCTGGATTTGGAATATGTGTGTATTCCAAGCCCCGTACGGCAGGGACAAGAAAAGACTCGGCACATCAACAACGCAAGCTGCGTCTTGCCGAGCGGCCCGGCTCCTGCTGGCGCAAACAGCAGAACGACAGAAGGAGAGGTCGGAGATCTGCCGGAAAAGCGACAGTATTTACCCTTCAAAAAGCTCCACGGTGTCCAGGAAATGGCCTCGTGGATAGATAGAGGGGGACAGAGCTCATGGGAGAGCACACATGCAAACTGAAGGCAAAAAAAAATGCGCTACAAGCACTCAGTATCCAGGAAAAGGCAGCAGCAGCTTTGGCGGGGGTCAGACCAAGATTAAACAGTTCATTTTCTGCACCTTTTTGCCCAAAAAGCTCTTTTCCTACAATTTCCCAGGCTCTGTGCTCTTTGCCGAGCCTCTTTACAGCCCCAGCAGCATGCTGTGTTCACGAGCAGGGCCATTCTGGTAGGGAATTTTGCACTGTTGCCGACCTAGATGCCGTTTCAGCGTGCGAGACCATGCTAGCACATCACTGCGTGATGATCATCGGCCATTTCCCACACGAGGTCATCAACCTGGAAATTGCAGGGATTTACCGTGCAGGAGAGTACGAAACGGGCACATTCCCGAGGCAAGGTCTGCTCTTCTTCAGGAAACTCCACTTGGAATAAAATAACGTGTTTTGGAGGCAGGACTGGAAAGAGCTGAGCGATCTTTTACGACATGCCAGAGCCAGGGCTACATGGCCCCCTCAGCTCCTAAAGCCTGGCTCCCATCAACAGAGACAAACCCACTCAGCAGCAGAGCTTCCTCTTCAATTTATTGTCCAACAAGCATACAGAACCTCCTCCCGAGTTCCTCTAAACACAATTACAGACATTAAATCCAATGATATTTTCGTAAACGCGACTGCTGCTGTTCAAACATCGCTGCCTCCTGTCCTCGCCCACCAAAGGATGTTACTTCATCCTTCAACAGAAAAAACAGGGAGGTAAAACAGAAGAGGATCACACTAAACCCTTTCAGCAGGTTAGCCCTGGGTTTTTTTGCAGCATTATCCTAACTGAACACAGCCTCAGCCTTGGACCCTGCGGCAGCAGCTACAACAGCCAAGAAAAAAATCTTAGTGGGCTTGGAGCTCAATGAATTTCTGCTAGCGAGGTGTTTAGTGGCGCGTTATTGAGAAGCGAGCAGCTCCTGACGCTTCCCTTACCAGGCAGCACCGCTTTCAGGATGTCATTTTATAGCAAGATCCGGTTGCAGAGAAATATCATCATATGAATACTGTCAGTTTCCCTAAGAAAATAAAAGACTGCATGTCCCTTTCTCAACGTATTGTTTAAATCTGTGACGCTTCCGTGTACAGAGCAGCTAGACAGTGCCTCCTCCCACACACACCCCCTCTTCCGAAAGGGAATTTGCTTCATTAAACATGACTCAGAAATCAATCAAGAATTGCCAAATGTGAGCAAAACCAACCACGTACCTCAGGACACCTGCAAGGTCCACACACCCTTACACCAAGAGAATAACACAGTGAGGGTGCTTCCTCTAGCAGGAAGAGAAAAGCAGCGCGTGCTAACGCTCGCTAGAAACTCAATCTCTTCAGCACAGCCCTGCAGTTTTGTTCCCTAAAGCCCTACAGGATTCCGGGCAGACAGAAAAAACAGATTCCTATGTGCCGTTAAAAAGTGCCGTTTATCTACCGCACCGTCGTGTCCCAGACTCTTCACCCAGACCGGCTTCTCCAGGCCAGCAACAGGAATAGCGCTGTCCAGAGGTCTTCGTACTCGAGGTTTGCCAAAAAGCACATCTTCATTTTGGTTTCTACCCGGCTTTTATCCACCAGTCCGTCCATCAGCAGAGCGGCCGCAGACTGGCAGAGGAGCCAGGCGATCATCTGGTCGGGTTGCAGGGTCTTGGATGCTAGAATGCTCTCACCCCAGAGGCTGAGGTGAAGCACGTTAGCAGCGACTCTAGCAGACAACCTCTGCAAAGGGAAGGAGGAGGAAGATTAACTGATCCTGCTGCAATCCCGACACATCGCTAGCAGGCAGCATCTACGTTGCCAAAAGTCCCCTAGGCCTCCTCTAAGGCACCATGAAGCCTCTGTGAATAAAAAAGCTCTTTGTGACTATTTATTGTCAAGCAACTGAACATAACCCCCCCAATTCAAGGTCCGGTCCCACAAACATCTGCAAAAACCCTGAAACTATTCAGTGCCACATGTGAGAGGCTGCACTGTACTCCAGCAAAGACCTTGCGTTTGTCTCTGATCGTTATCTAGACTGCAGGAGGATCAAGATTACAGTCCTGAGCCTTCCAGAGAAGAAAAAAAATCTACAAACACCACTTCCAAAGCCTGGCTGGATGACTTCTTCAAGACCCCAGCTTCCTACCTTACTGGGATCCCTCTGAAGCAGCATCTTTATCACTTGTTTCACCTCCGGCGGCACGTGATCGGGCAGGCTCGGCAGCTGCTCTTCAAGATAAGTCCTGCTTTCCAGAGCCGAGTCCCCGTAGCCGTAGAAAGGATTGGCCTGGCCGAGGATTTCGTAAGCGATTGCTCCAACAGCCCAAGCGTCAGCTTTGCTGTAGTTGATCACCGCGCCCGGACCCGATGACGCTGTGCTCACCTGTCACAGAGATGGGGACGTTCAAATGAACAGCTCCGGTGTGGGCTTTGTGCTAAAACTAATTTTCAAGGGTTGAGTCAGCACTTCTGCTGTAAGAAACAGAGAGACTGAAACCAAAGGTAGGTTTTATCTAAATCCCTGGTGCAAATATTTTTTGTTGGCATGTTCTCGACACTGCTCAGCCCACCAGGACACCAGGAGGAGGCTGGTCATTGTGCCTGGGATTGAGTTGTCACCCCTGACCAGTCCTGAGGGCTATTTCCCTCTGGGATTTTAGGTAGAAAGGAGACATGCCGATGACCAACCCACACCGCACCGGCACTTCAGCAAGACAAGGTGCTGCGGGTCAAGCGGGCAGTGAAGGGTGTCTTTGCTTTTACTACAGAAAAATAAAAAGGAACTGTAAATAATTTCACAGCCACGTTGAACTCCATCCAGAAACTCCTGTCGCAACACAAGGATTACTGCATAAACATCTTTAACAGCTACACAGAAAGGGGCCTGAGAAAAAAACAAACTGTTTGTGGGGAAGGTCAGTTCTGCTTCTTAACACCAACTGATTGTGTTTTACTTTTCAGTGCTCAACATGTCTGCTTGACAACAGCTCAGCACAGGTCCAAAAAGCACTTTTTTTGTTAACACAGAGATGTTTAGCAAGCATAACTGATGGTAGGACATGGACCTACGATGTGGTACGGAACACAGATCTCCACGACGGAGTGCAGGGCGAGGACAGTTGCGCAACCACCTACAGGTGCTGCCTTGCACGACCGAGTTATGTCAGCAAAGTAAACCATTTCTACCGGGGAATTTACCTCGGGTGCCATCAGAGAGCCGTTGCCGCCCCGATCTGTGCCAGAGCTGGTGAAAGGCAGCTTCAAGCCGATGTTTTCATCTGCCAAACAGCAACCGAAGTCTGTGATCACCAGCCAGGGACAGCCAGCTGCGAACGACACAGGACTGGTTAGCGTTCAGTTCGGGAGGACCTGGCGGCATCAGACACCACATCACAGCAACAGCGGAGAGGCTCCTCTGGATCAGTCTCAGTACCCCCGGGAATCAGCACGACCACACGCCGCTCTCCTGCTTCACCTCTATTATTAGGTGAAATACTGGTTTTATTACAACAAAACGTTCTTTCATTTCCTCTTTAGAGGATACTACTGCTCCCCATGGAACGGGAGTCTCACAAAATGTCGCAGATACCATAAAACCGAAGACACATAAGGTTAGAGACTCATCCATGATGGAGGAATATTTTTTTTTTTCCCTTTTTTTTCTATCTGTAGCAGAAGCTATCGGCATACAGATGTACACTCAGCTCCGGCAAAAGGCTGGAGAAACGCTGCCTTAGTTAACAGTCCTTGTCCTCACGACAGGTCAGACACTGCAAAGTAGAATCATTACTTCTCCAGGCTCTGATACGGAAAAATCGACACTTAGATCATTGCTAACCACATTCAGGATAAGCTCCAGAGAAGCTTTCCCTTCAAGAAAAGGAAGATGGCATTAGTATCGCTGAAAACCTTCCACTGCTGTACCAAGACCTTTAATTACACAGATCTGCCTGCCTCTTATTGTTTCCTGCCTGTTTAAATCTGTCACACTGGAAAAGAGCTCAGGTAATTAAAATCTCAGCCAGAGAGGCTGATGGGAGAACAAGATGATGAAAATGCTGGTGACAGAGCCAAGAGCCTGAAGCAAAGGCACCTCCAGCATCGCAAACGTGGTGTTACTATACACCCATCTGCTCCACCAACGATCGCTGTGCTTCTGCGACGCATCGCCCTGCGTCTGCCCATCTGATTACAGAGCAACGCTCCTTTCAAGTTTGTTTTAATAATCCAAAACCTGCGGCACAGACAGGACAAATGACTTCCCCAGAGCTGGAGCGACAGCAAGCCATAAGCTAAAAACAAAACCCAAGACTCTTCAAAGGGTTTGATGCTCTTTTTTCCACTCCTGTGTGGGATTTAATCATCATTCACACTCAACGAGCTACCTACCAGAATCAAATTCAACCAGGATGTTGTCAGACTTCAGGTCTCTGTGTGCTATTCCGTGTCGAACGAGATGGTCCACGCCTTCCAAGAGCTGCAAAATCATCATCGTGGAAAGACGAACATCCGGACAGCTCTCCCTCAGATACTGGCGCAGCGTGCAGGGATAACTAGTCAGAACAAGGGAAATCTCTGAATTAGCTCCTGGAAGCTTACGGCTTGAGGTTCAACCTCAGTGCTGGCTGGCTGGGGACACCACGCTCAAATGTGCCAAATTCTTCCTGACCTCTGCAATGCCTTCCCACCTCCCAGCCGCACCCTGACACTGCTCCCCTGTCTGCTGTTCTCAAATCCTGTTTGGCAACAACACTCATCACTCAGTTGTTGGCACTCTCGCCCAAGTTCAACAGCTGTGAATAAAAGAAGGCTCTTAAAGAGCACGGCGAGGGACTCCAGGGGTCATGCTGGCAGGTTTTTATGTACTGGTGTTGTATTTTGCACGGAAGAGGAGGGAGATCAATAACACAGATAGTATGAGTAAAATGAGATGTGCTGATTGAAAGAACATATTCCTGAAATACAGAGAGCACAGAGAGCTTCTCCAGACACAGGCAGAACAAAGGAGTGGGAAACAGAAGGTGCTTCTGTGTCAAAGCCACTGCAATACCCACTCAAAACCAAACCCAGCTGAGAAAGGCAGCGATGCTGAGCACTAATAAATCTCATTACTGATTCTACTCTGTCTCTAGCGGCGTGTTCAGACTAGGGGTGAAGTTCAGACTCAGAGGGGCAGACAAATGGAGACAAGCTCCACATTTCTTACTCTAATTCGGGGTCATTATTAAAAAGAACAGCTTGTCTTCACCGTCGAACAAGAGTTAAACTCAAGGACTTGGCACAGGTCTTAGGAGGCATTTCCAAGAGCGTACTCTGCTTTTTGGCAGCAGCCCAGGCCAAATCTTTGCAAGGACCCGTGTAGCAGCAGAACACAGCCCCGCTGGGCAGGCTCACGAAAAGCACAAATCACATTAACAAGCTTCTCTCAACCTACTTCTTCATCACCAAGAAGAGTGTGCGGCTGTGACCGATCCCTCTGGGATTCAGGCTTAACGGAAGAACATCGGGATAGTCTGTGAAGGCTCCGGGCAGCAAAGGGACTGAGGATGTGAATGCTCGGATCACCTGGATGATATTTGGATGAGGTTGTAGCTTCTTCCTCCCAAGGACAGGTTTTCTGTGCAAAAATATAAATACCACAGGTCAGTTCTCGTTTATCACAGACACATCTCTTATATCTGGAGTTACTTTTCATTAATATGGCCTTTTCCCCCCATCAGAGAGTTCCAAAGCAGAGTGCAAACACGTTTATTCTGCAGTGAAAACCTTATTACAGGGAGAATTACGGCTGCTGAGTACAGATTACAGGGCGGCACATTAAGCAAATATTCGAACGTTCACATCCTGGAAACCATTTGGTCAGAAAGCACAGGGACAGCAACCTCCCTGCCTTCCCGGCCATTTCCTGACACCTCAGCCCAGTGTTTCCCACGCTAATGCAAAGCACCCACAGCCCGGGCAGATCCACCGCAGCAGCAGGCAAGAGTTCAGAATCCACCCTGACACTTCCCACAGCAGCCTGAACCGTCCTCAGCAGGGCAGCACCGGCTGCTGATACACCAAGACTTCATCTGTGGCTCTTACAAAGACTCTGCTGTAACTGGACATCCCTGTATACGACAGCCAGACTGGAAATACTGGTGCTTTACCTGCGCTGCAAAAGAAGCTTTGCTGCAAACCCTTACGCTTAACGTGCAGCCTTTCATTCCATTCAAGCCCTTCCACACTGCTCACAAAGACAGAGCCAGTCCCAGGCTCAAAAAGAACTACAATCACAGCTTTAGAGGGGAAAAAATCCCCAAAACAAACACAATTACTTTGTGGGACATAAAATAAAGGTCAGCTCCACGCTAGGCATATCAGTTGAGACCCCCTATTCGACGGCACAGGCAGGAAGCGCTCACTGGAAGGACAGGCAGGTTCCTGATCTGTATCTGCAAACAGATCTCTCCCCTCTCATCCCCTGAATGTCTAATATCCCTTCGGCTGCTCTGCTGCGTTCTCAGCTCACGCTGTACCACAAGCATTCATTATTCATTTCTATCAGCAGATGAAATGTATTTGAAATTTAAATCAGACAATCTGGACTGCAGACTCCATTGTTTCAATCAAACAGCAAGATGCATTTTTGAAGAAAGAGCTAACTCAAGATCATTTCAGAATTTCTGTGCAATTTTCCACCTTCACGCCATTTGCTCACTTCTCACTCGGGTGAAAGAGTGGGAAACAAGTAATTTTCCATTTTCTTTCTCGCCAGCTTCCCTGCACTAGAACAGTTTCCACCGTCCTGCGCAGAAAAATCCCCAAGGCAGCCAGCAGCACGTCCCTGTGTGATGTTTGAGGTGTGCGGTGCTTCTGAAGGCACCGTTGTTTAGCCCAAACACGTGTACACACCTCCTGAGCCATTAATAATCCCAAGATTTTGCTTTATCTGCTTTCAGAACTCTTACAGAAACCTCCAACCATCTTCTTACCAGTACAGATGTGCTACAAAATTAATTGATGGATAAAATGAGCACGTCACCACTTGAGAACTGCTGCCATTTCCACAGCGACCGTACCTGCGGCCAGGGACAGCTCCGTATTCCCCCGCTAAAGCCATCCCCGTGGCTGGAACAAGCTCCGGGCCCATGGCATTGAGGATGGCTTCGCTTGACGAACCCGCCTGCAACAGCGATTGAAATAATTTCAGCTCCAAAATCAGCCAGCCTCCATATAGACTGAAAACAAATAATCCTGACGCTGGCACTGTCACCTGGAGTTAGAGGAATTGAGACTAGATCAAAGGGACTCCCTTCTCGACTTTGAAAAGAGACTAAGAACCGACTCCTTACCGAAATGTTCCACAACATTTTGATAGCTAGCGGAAAAGCCTGTTGGTGTTTCTCTCCGGGTTCCTCTTCAGCCGCCTGCGAAGCTGAGCCACGATCCCACTGCACGGCTGGCCCCTGCCCTGCGACGCGGCTGCTCTCCGCACGCCCCTGACCATCGCGAGAGAAAGGAATCGCTGCTTCGTACACTGCGCCGCTGCAGCCCTTCCCGATGGGTTGGCCAATGAGATATTCCTCCAGCTTGAAGCCCTGCCAGCGGAAGGAGCTCAGTGGATTTTTCTGCGGCTTGTTCTTTCCGACAAACACCGTCTGAAAGGAAAAAGAAAAGACAACGATAAAAAATTCACTCGGTTATTCAAGACTTCCCAACGAAGGAGAACTCCCTTATTGTTTAAGCGGTATTAAGCATCCCGTTGGGTTGGCCCAACCTGAAAACCACCATCAGGCTCTACCCATTGCTGCTCAAATCACTGTAACCATCAGGAAAATAATTTGCAGATCCTATATTTTTGTCTGAAACAGATCACCCCTAAAACAATCTTTACCTAAGGTGCCCCTCCCCAGGGTGCTGTAGATGCACAGGAAGAAGAGGAATGGGGAGGGGGAGTCATTTGCTCATCTAGAACATAAATATGCTTTGTAAGGACAAGTCTAACTGAAGAGAGACACATTATTACACTTTTCTCCCCCTCCATAAATAAGCCAGGCAAACAGCATTTAAAGGAAAATCTAATTAAGAGCAACAACAGATGGAGAACAATGCCCTGAGCTTCTGTGGCAGCTAAGAACAAGGGTTGGTTCATTAGAGGAAGAATGAACCAGTGATGGGAAAAAGATCTGGGGGAAGAAATTGAAAGGGAAAACAAAGCAGAGGAGGGCATTCCTGAGCTTAACCCCAGTATCCATGATCCTACAGGTTTGTCCGTGCCACAGCTGTCACCCAGACCAGGGGAAGAGGGAAGACAAAAAATATAACTACCCAGCGAGGCCGGAGGAGAGAAAGCATCCCGAAAAACTTCAGGGAAAGGCAGAACCTCTGCAGGAATGTGTTTGTTTGTCCATCAGTGGGGCAGGTGACAGCTGGCTCCCGAACACCAAAGGTCTATTTTTACCCACGAAATATGTTCAGCACCATCCGTCCCCAGCGCCCTGCCAGCACAGCCTGGTCCCCATCTGTCTCGGGGACAGGGGACAGACCCCAGGGGCTTGACATCAGCCTCCTGGGACATGAGACCCCCATCAGGAGGGTCCTGCCATCCTCCCTTTGTGGGGGGACAGGGACTGAGGGGCTCCCCACAGCATGGACACCCCCTCCCCTTCACAGGGGGTGTCTGAGGGGCTCCCCACAGCACGGACATCCCCTTCCCTCCATGGGGGGTGTCGGAGGGGCTCCCCACAGCACAGACCCCCCCCCTCCCCTTCACAGGGGGTGTCTGAGGGGCTCCCCACAGCACAGACCCCCCCTCCCCTCCACGGGGGGTGTCTGAGGGGCTCCCCACAGCACGGACCCAACCTCCCCTTCACAGGGGGTGTCTGAGGGGCTCCCCACAGCACCGACCCCCCCTCCCCTTCATGGGGGGGTGTATGAGGGGGTCCCCAGAGCACAGACCCTCCCTCCCCTCCACGGGGGGTGCCCCAGCAGCTCCCCAGAGTGAGGCCCAGCCCCAGGGGTCCCTGAGCAGCCCCCCCCGGGGACACGCCGCACCTGGATGTGTCGGCACACGGCCTCAGCCCGTCGCTGCTCCTCCAGCCGCGGCTCCACCATCCCCAGCGCCACAGCCAGCGCCAGGCAGGCCCCGCCGCCNCAGGCGGTAGCGCGGCAGCAGCCGCAGGGCCCGGGCGAGGAGCAGCCGCGCCGCCATCGCCGCTCCCTCAGCGCAGCGGCCACAGGGGCGGGGCCGAGGCGGCACAGGGGGCGGGGCCGAGGTGAAGGGGGCGTGGTCGACGCGGTGCGGGGGCGGAGCCGATTGGGGGCGTGGCCGGGGCTGCTTGGGACGCCACCGATACGCTCGGGGGGGCGGGGCAGAGGCGGGGCAAGGGGCGGGGCTGCGGCCGGGCGTCACGGGACGCCACGCCCCTTTCCCGCGCCGTGCCCGCGCCGGGCGGGCGCGAGGCGTGCAGTGCAGTGCAGTGCAAGGAGCAGAGCCCCGGTGCAATGCCCGGCCCGGTGCAATGCAGGGCAGAGCCTGAGACACAGCTGAGCACTGTCCCGGGCACGGCGGGGCACTGTCCTGGGCATGGCTTGTGCCTGGAGCCCGGTTCACTGCAGGGCATGAAGCAGGGTCCTGCCAAGGTACAGCCCTGTGCAATGCAGGATACTCGGGGGGGGGGAACCAACAACAGCTGGGTGTGCCTTGTGCACAGCAGGGCATGGAGCAGGGCACAGGCTACTGCAGGGCATAGAGCGTGGCATGAGCAAAGTGCTACCCCCAGGCATGGCTTGTGCACGGGCAGAACACAGCCCTCTGCACAGCACAGCAAAGAGCAGAGCACTGCCCTGGGCAGAGGTTGTCCACTGCTCTGTGCAGGGCATAGAGCATGGTGCTGCCCTGGGCATGGCTTGTGCATAGCCAGGGCTTAGCCTGGTGCAAGGCAGGGGTGCAGCAGGACACAGCCTGGTGCAAGGCTGGTGCATGGTGGGGCACAGCACAAAGCGTGCACAGCCCAGTGCAATGCTGGGCATGGCCTGAGCACAGCCCCGGAGGGCAGGAGGGCACTGGCCGTGCAGGCAGCACTACCCAGGCCATGATCTGGGCCCTGCAGTGTCTTGCTTATGTCCTGCACAGCCAGCACCCTTCTGTCCTGCCTGGCAACAGGGCCCCCTGAGATCCATCATTTGCTGCAACTGCAAGAAATAAACCAGATCTGCTTTTATTTTTCTTGGGCATAGGCAGTAATGTCCAACCCAGTGCTGGTTGGGAAATCTAACACATTTGTTTTTCATTGTGCATAATTAAATGAATAATACAATCAGCAAATAACATCACTCTGGAGGCACAAAACTCTCCAAAAGCCCCCACAACTCCTCTCCATCCCCACAAACAGAATAAATGTGAGCAAAGGACACGCTCAGCGTGATAACTGTCCAGTTCAGCAAATCTGGTCTGAACTGGCTCATTAACAACCGCTGGGGAGGATGGAGCTTTTCCTTTTTGCTTTTGTTGCTCATTTAGAGCTGAAGAATTCAGCATTTTTCCCAAGCAACAATTTTGTATTATTCTGGAGCAGTTTCTGCACCAACAAGCCCGAGATCGTGCCACGGATCAAACCCTGTGAACTTCCCCCTCGAACACAGCGCTACCTGGACATTTTTTTCCTAATAACAATTTCTACTCTTTGATTTTGCTCTTTCCCTGGGGTGAGGTGGGGCAAGCATCAGCAAATCAGCAGCAAATCGGAAGAGGAGTGAAAAGAACACCTAACTTAACACTACAAAACCATTTCCCATTGCATCGTCCCCAAAAAAACCTCTTACATGCTGGGGAGACTGGGGAAAACCATCCTCCCCTGCAGCCAAAGGGCAAAGCCCGGTGGCAGCCGCACTGCTCACACCTTCTTCAGGTCCTCGGGGCCAAAGGAGTGTGGCAGCAGCTCCTCCAGCCTCTTGACGATATAGGTACCGTCCGCTTTGGTCAGGTAGATGTCCCAGTCCGTGCCGAACTGGAAGAGAAGAGCGGGGAGAAGCATCTGATAAAAAAACTGCACTTTTTCCTTAAACTACTCAAATAATCCTTTTTTTTTTTTTTTTCTGGGTTCACAGGGAGCATCCCCTCTTATTGCTTGTATTTTCGGTTGGCTTTTCAGCATCACTTCCCCCAGGGGAGGATTTTGGGCTCAGATCCTGCGGTTTTGCCCCCCCAGGGTGAACTTGCCGAATCCAGCTTTTGAGCTGAGCTATTAAATATTAACCACCCCAAAACAAGCTGTGGGTTTCGGGGTGCCTGGAGAGAGGAGGAGGCAAGAAACCCCCATTTTAGGCTTGGCAGAGCCGGAGCGATGGCTCCGGGGCCGAACTCTGCACCCAGCAGCTCCTGGGAGGAATAAAACCCCCTGGGGAGGGCGAGTTAATGGATTACCACCGACCTGATCCCGCGGGACAAGGAGGAACACCCCTTTTCCTGAGGACAGGGCAATTTGGGGTGCCCGGAGCCAGCCCTGGGGATGGGGGATAGCAACCCTCCCTTTGCACCTCGGGGTGCTTTTGGGGGGCGATGGCTGGGGTCAGGGGCTGCAGGGTCCCCCCACGAGCCGTCACCTCTCTCATCACTTGTCTGCAGGCGCCGCAGGGCACGATGAAGTCGTCCCCCATGTCACTGCCAGAGGAGAAATGCACAGAGCTCAGTTTTGGGGAGGGGGGACACCCACAAAAGACCCCCATGCACAAATACAGAGCCACAGCAGATTTCCACCCCCAAATCCCCCCAAAAACATGCAAAAACCTGCCTCCCCCAAAAAAAACCCCTTGGGCACACCGGGGTTTTTCCCAGGGCCCCCCCCAGTGTGTCCCCGTCTCGGGGTGCCCTTACCTGGCGATGGCCATGGCCCTGAAGCTGGTGTGTCCCTCGGAGATGGCTTTCTGGATGGCAGTTCGCTCGGCACACGCCCCTAGGCTGTGGCAGGCGTTCTCCACGTTGCACCCTGTGGGGGGAAAAACCCCCCAGCACCCCCTCAGCCCCCACCAGCTTCCCTTCAGGTGTTTTTTTTTTGGGGAAAATTTGCAGAAAAAAAGCCTTTTTTTTTTTCCACATGCACCACCCCATCCCAGCCTCTCACCAACACATTCCCCACTTTCCCGATTTATTTCCTGTATTTTCCCATCCGACGCGATCTTTGGCTCGCTCCGGGGTGGCAGCTGCCAAAAAAAGCAGCCGGAGGTGTCGGGGGGGGGGAACCAACACCTTGTGCCAACCCTGCTGCACCCCTAGGCATGGCCAAAAGGTTGGAGGAGACACCCCAAAACCCAAAAAGGGGGTCACACAGCCCCCCAGCTTACCGGAGAAGATCTCCCCGCCGGCGGTGAGCAGCGCAGCCCCCACGGGGAAGCGGCTGTAGGGGCAATAAGCACAATTTTTGGCTTCCCGGCTTCGACGTAGCAAAAGCTGCAGGGACTCACCCTGGGGCCGAGCCGGGGGGGCAGAGGGGGCCGGGTGCTGCCTGTTGCCCTCCATGCTTGCACCCGTCTGCCCCGCTGCTGCTGACGCCGCGGTTAAATATTGCCTCGCCTGGAAAAATAGGCTGGCCGGGATAACGCCCCGGCGTGCCGCTGAACCGTGCAAGGAAGCATCCCCAGGGGCAGCCCTGACCCCCAAAAATGTCAAGCATGGGGGGTCCTACGTCCCCTCCCTGCCTGCTGTCTCATTTTTTCCAATTCTGCTTTTTATTTTTTTTACCTTCTCCCTTTTCCGTCCCAGCAGAGCATTTTTCCACCGCCGCTTCGGTGTTTTTTTTCCTCCCCAGCTGCAAACTGGTGGCGCGGCTCCATGGGAAAATGTCACAAAATCACTTCTGGTGGCTGGGGAGGGGGACACAACAGCTCCTGATCAGTGAGATCAAAAGGAATAAATTAATGTGATTGAAAACAGAAAACAAAATATACTTATCACATTTTCCCAGGTCTTTTAACTACCAGCTGCCAGGCAGCAGGGAATGCTGGCAATAAAACCTAATTTTGGGATGCCCTTGTGCTGCTCGAGCCCAAATTCGGTTCGGCTGGTGTGTTCGTGGGAATCAGCCCATGTGGGGTAAAGGGCTCCCAGGATGTTTGGCTCATCAGCAAATTGCTCTTTAATTAAAGATCATTTTTTTCCCCTTGCTGGAGGAGCTTAGTGCCCCATTTCCCGGCTGTAAGGATGGGTGTCACAGCCCCCATTGATTTCTCACGGGGATTTTGGTCCAATTTGCTGGATTTGGGGAGAATTTGGACCTTACCCGCTGGTTTTGACAGCAAACCTTGGCACTGGGTTGCTGCCAACAAGCCAGGCTGGGACACGGCGCCCGAACTGGCGGCAGCCTCCGATGCGGTGTAAACGCCGGGAGCTGAGGATGGAGCACGGGGCAGACACCCCAGGAGACCAAAGCCGGGACGCTGAGATCGGTATTGTCCCAGGGGGTGACCGGGCAGAGCCACCATCCTCACGCTGTGCGGTGTTCGTTCACTCTGGAACCTAATGACGACAGTTAACTGCTTGCACAGACAGTCAAAGGCAATAGGCAGCTAGAGGGGAGGGATTAGCAACCCTGAATCGGCTCAGAGCCTTTTTTTCAGCTTTTAAAGTGTAAATCTTGGTTGTTTTCCCATCTAAAATGAGCCACAGATGCTCCTGTGCCCCCCATCCACCCTGTAACACAGCATGAGCCCCCAAAACCTGGGAGAGAAAAGGAAAAGCAGCCCCCAGGGCAGCTGGTGGGAGGCAGAGCAGAGCAGGGGGACCCCCCTCCTGAATAATGTGGGGTAACCGAGCTTTTGGGGAGAGTTTAAACCTGCCCCATCGATACGAACACTGAGCAATTAAATAGAGTCCTTACCTCTGTCGATGAGACCGAGAACAGAAATAACGAGAGACAGAGGCTGGCGTGGATAGAAACCTTCCTCATTTGCACTAATTAATTAATTACCACCTCCCCAAAACCATCCTTGTGCTAGGAGCAAACCACAACACCCCGAGCCACAGCAGAAAAGCCAAAAATGGGTGCAAACTCCTGCATTTTTAATGATTTTGGCTGCAAAAAACCTCCGAGGCTGGCGAGGTCGCGGCAGCGAGAGCTGCGGGGCCAGGGCTGCTCGCCTGGTGAGCTGCTATTTTAAGGTTGCAGTTGCTTCGCTCAAACCATGGAAAAATTGGGAAGCTGCTGGGAAATGGCTTCCCGCTCCCTGCAGCACCCCACTTGGGTTTTCCTCCCCAAGTGGAATAAAAAAGGGGGCGCACACTGTTATTTTACCCCTTTTTCCTCCTCATTTTTCAATCCCAAGGCAGCCAGAGCATCTTTGTGGGTTCCCAAGCTCTGGGGGTCTCCCTGCTGCACCCAGAAGATGCCCCAAGTGTTGGGGGAAAAAAAAAAAAAAAGGAGATAAAGGAGATGAATTCTGAACAGTCTCAGACCCACTACGGGGCTGGAATCTCACAGGCACCCCACAGCACTCCCCAAAAATCCCCTCCAAGCTGTGCTGCTCAGAAATGGCATTTCATTTTCCCCAGAGAGAAGCCATCCGGGTGTCTCGGCCAGAGTTAAAAGCAACAGGTTAAAAGCTAAACAAGCTCAGGCTAAGAGCAGCAGGAAGGCTTGGAAATAATGCAGAAAAAAAAGGGATTTGTGGAGAAAAAAAAAATGCCAGCAAACCTGCAGAATCTGCAAACCTCCTTGCACAACGCTCAGGTTCGGGGGGAAAAAAAACACCTTTTTCCCTCGAGCCAGGGTTGGGAGCTGATATCCAGCCCTCCCAAAAATCATCCCCTCGGATCCTGCCCTGATTTTTTCCCCATGCAGGTGGGGATGCTGCATGGAGAGGAGGGGGTGTCTTGATTTGACCAGCATCTCGATTTTACCAGCATCTCTATTTCCCTGCTCGAGCACGAAAGCGAGCGCGCGTCCGGCGGCGTGTGCACGGTGGTGGGGGGGTTCTGCCGGCGGCTCCCCCCCGGTGCTCGGGGCGACGCGGCGTCGCGGGGAGGTGGAGCAGCCCACGGAGAACCGCGTCCCCGCAGCAGCAGCAGCAGCAGGCGCAGGCGGCAGCCGGAACGCGGTGGCTTTTCGGCCAAAGCATCTCTGCAGCATCCTCCGTGGGCTGACGGCAGTGGATAACGGCAGCTGCATCCCGACACGCCGGGGTAGGGGCATCCCCCGCTAAGTGGGGGGGTGGGAGTGCAGGGGGCACCCCCCCCAAGGCAGTTTTGGGGTGTAGGGAAAGGGAGGGGGTCCCTTTGCTCGCAAAAAAAACGGGGATTAGCGGAGGCGTGTGGGGCAGCTGGGGAGAGGAGCGGAGATGCTGCCGTGGCGGCGGAGCAAGTTTGTGCTGGTGGAAAATGAACGTAAGTGCAAAGGGAAAAGCTTGGGGCCGGGGCTGAGCTACGCGGCGTTGCTGGCCGGATTCCTGCGGTCCTGCCCGGATCTCCTGCCCAATTGTCCGCTGGAGCGGTTGGGCAGCGTCTTCCGCGGGAAACGGCAGAAAGTGGAGCTGAACAAGGAGGACCCGACGTACACGGTGCGGTACCTGGGCAACGCCGTCACGCTGCACGCCAAAGGCGAGGGTTGCACGGAGGAGGCGGTGGGCAAGATTTGGGCGAAAAGCGACGCGGGGGCCGGAGGGGTGAAAATGAAGCTGACGTTGGGACCCCAAGGGATCCGTATGACCCCCTGCGAGAAGGGAGCCCGCCGGCCGGGCCACGCGTACCTCCTGCACCGCATCACTTACTGCGCCGCTGACCGTCGCCATCCCAAAGTCTTCACTTGGATTTACCGGCACCAGGTGAAGAACAAGGCGGTGGTTCTGCGCTGTCACGCCGTCCTGGTTTCCAAAGCCGCCAAAGCTCGCGCCATGGCCCTGCTCCTCTACCAGACCTCCGCCTCCGCCTTCAACGAGTTCAAGCGGCTCAAGAGGCAAAATGATTTCCGTCACGTCCAGCAGCAGCTCCTGGGCGATGCCATCGTCCCCTTGGTCCCCCTCCGCAGGCTCCTCAACGCCAAATGTCCCTACCGCCCGCCTGCCCCCCGCTGCGCCCCCCGCCTCAGCTCCATCCTGGAGGAGGAGGAGGAGGAGGCCTTCGGCAGCGGGCCACCCCTGGGTGGGGACGGTGGCCCCGGGGAGCGTGCCGCTGTGCTGCGGCTGGCCAGGGAGATGCGGGGGTGCAGCCTGCGCAGCCCCCGGCCCCCCATGTGCTGAGCGGCAGCGGTGGGTCGCCCCGTTTTGGGGATGAAGTGCCCTCCTTGCGCCCCAAGATGAAGTCGGACCCTCCTCGGGGATAAATCTGGACAAGACGGTGGCTTCATTTGGAAGGAAGATGCCTGGGGAGGGGGGGTTTGCACCCCATGGACCCCCCACCACCCTCTGCACACAAACCCGCTCTCGTGCCTCCTCCGCAGCGGCCATAATAAAGTCGATGTGTGTTTTCCGTGGTGTAACGCAGCCTGTGTCTCGCCCTGGCAAATGGAAAAGTAAGAGTTAAGCTCAGCAGCGAGGCATTTTGGGGGGGTTTAGACCAAATTTACCCCCCACAAGGGAAGCCAGAGGGTTGGGGGGGTGGCTGCAGGGTCCCCAGCGTTTTCCGCATCCTCCCTGCGGCACTGAGGGCTGGGAGAGCTGCTCCGCGTAGTCATGGCAACTCGGTTTTTTAAATATAGAGCTGGGGGGGGCTGCGCTGGGGAGGGTGCGATGGGGGCTTGGCCCCTCGGACCCCCCCACCCAGCAGAGAGCAGGGCTAGCCTGCAGCCCCCCGCTGCCCACCCCAAAAGCAGCGCTGAGGCCCTGAAAAGTCATAATTTACCAAAAATCACTCATCTTTTTCCTCCCCTTTTGCTGCTTTCCCAGAATAAGCGACGGCAAAAGGATAAGCGGGGGGGGGGAGCGGGGTCTTGTCCCCCCTCCCCAGCCTGGCCGTGGCCCAGCACGGGCTGTGGGACCCTACAAAATGGGGCTGGGGGCTGTGACGCCTGTGCCCCACGCTGAGCCGTGGAGGGGTGAAAAGACCCCTGATCCCCCCCCAAGGTGCTATAGGGCTGGGGTTTGGGCAGATCCCCCCCCTCCAGCCCAGGGGGGAAAGCCTTCGGCCTGACACCCCACCAAGCTTCGCAGGGGGCTGCGATTTGGGCTGCTCCCCCCACCAAGGCCCTGGGGGGGACACTGGACCTGCCCCCCGACCCCACCCCAGGGCCCTGGGGGGTACCTGCGCTTGGACCCCACCACTGAGATCCTGAGGGGAGGCTGGGATTTGGGCTAATCCCCCCCAAGGGCCTTGTAGGGCCGGGGTTTAGCCCCCTCCCAAACCCCTGGGGGGGGGGGGATGTGTCCTGCGCCCCCCAAGGCCTCGGGGCTGGGATCTACCCCCCCCCCAGGCCCTGTGGGGCCGGGACCTGGCCGCCTGCCCCCTGTGGGGTGGGATTTGGGCTCCCACAGGCCCCCCCCCCAGCAAGGCCCCGGGAGGGGGGCTCAGGGCCCTTCGAGCCGCATGGGGCGCCCCCTAGAGCGGCGTCGCTGGCGGACCGCATCTCTATGGTGGCGGCGGGTAGAGCGTCGCGGGAAATACGTCATGACGTCAGCGCCGGCGCGCTGTTGCCGCGGTAACGGCGGCGATGGAGGGCGGCGGGCGGCCCTCGGCCGTGCAGGCCGCGCTGCTGGCCGCCAGCACCGCCCTCACCGCCCTGCTCTACTCCGTCTACCGGCAGAAGGCCCGCGTCGCCCGCGGGCTGCAGGTGGGGGAGAGGGGTCCCCCGGGGGTTTGGGGGGGACGGGCGCGGCCGTGAGGCCGGGTCGGGGCCTAGGCCCGGAGGCTGAGCCGCGGCCTCTCGCTGTTTTCTCCCCGCAGGGCGCCAGGAGGGTCCGGCTGGACGGGGAGCTGCGGGCGGTGCTGCTGGAGGCGCCGGGGCGCTGCGTGCCCTATGCGGTCATCGAAGGTAGGGGCAGGGCCTGTGACAGGGGCGATGGGAGCGGATCCTGGCCCCAGCCGCCCCCTCGCTGGGGGGGTTTCATCCCCAGCCCCGCGGTTCTGCTCTCGTCGGCTTGTCTCCACCCTGTCAGGCGGCTGCTGGGAATCCTGGTGGCTCAAAACATGGGCTCTTGGCTCCTCTGCACCCCTGTCTTGTTCAGATTCATAAAATCACAGAATTATGGGATGGTTTGGGTCAGAAAGGACCTTAAAGCCCACCCAGTGCCACCCCCTGCCATGGGCAGGGACACCTCCCACTAGCCCAGGTTGCCCAAAGCCTCATCCAGCCTGGCCTTGAACCCCTCCAGGGATGGGGCATCCACAGCTGCTCTGGGCACCCTGGGCCACTGTCACCCCCCGCACAGGGAAAAGCTTCCTCCTCATATCCAGTCTAAAACTCCCCTCTTTCAGTTTACAGCCGTTCCACCTCATTCTGCCGCTACACTCCCTGATGAAGACTCCCTCCCTATCTTTCCCTCAGCCCCCTTTCAGCGCTGCCCCTCCTCGCTGCACACAGTAAGACACAGAGCAGATGATTAACAAGCACCTCACGCGCACACTGGATTTATCTTTCAGGCGTCGTGCGGTCCGTTAAGGAGACCCTGAGCAGCCAGTTTGTGGAGAACTGCAAGGGCGTCGTTCAGAGGCTGACGTTGCAGGAGCACAAGATGGTCTGGAACCGAACAACCCACCTCTGGTACGCACCCAGCACCCACAAACATCCGGCTTTCAGGCACGCTGAAATGGGTGGACCTCTCCAGAGGATCCCAGCCAAATAAATTTCTCTCAGGGCAGGTGACAGCTGTCAGTCCCCCCCAAAAAAAGCAGATCAGACCATGCGGTGTTTCCCTGAGGGCCTCGGGGGAAGCACTAACGCTCAACGTTTGGTTTATCCCCTTCTTCCCCAGGAACGACTACGAGAAGATCATCCACCAGCGAACCAACACCACCCCCTTCGACCTGGTCCCTCCGGAGGAAGGCAGCGGTGTCACCGTCAGGGTGATGAAGCCGCTGGACGCCGCCGAGCTCAGCCTGGAGACGGTGTACGAGAAATTTCACCCCTCTGTCCAGTCCTTCACGGACGTTATCGGCCACTACATCAGCGGAGAGCGGCCGAAGGGCATTCAGGAGACGGAGCAGATGCTGAGGGTGGGCACGGCGCTGACGGGAGTGGGCGAGCTGGTCCTGGATAACGCCACCATCAAACTGCAGCCCCCCAAGCAGGGCATGCCCTACTACCTGAGCAGCGGGGATTTCGACTCCTTGCTGCAGAAACAAGAATCGAACGTCCGCTTTTGGAAAATCCTTACGGTCGTTTTCGGTTTTGCCACTTGCGCCGTCCTCTTCTTCATCCTACGGAAACAATACCGGCATCACCGAGAGCGGCGGCACCTCAAACAAATGCAGGAGGAATTCCGACAGGCCCAGGAGCGCCTGATGCGCGAAATGAACGCGGAGGGCGGAGAGACGCTCAAAAACGCTTGTGTTGTCTGCTTGAGCAACACCAAATCCTGCGTCTTCCTGGAATGTGGGCACGTTTGCTCATGTCACGAGTGCTACCGAGCTCTCCCCGAGCCCAAAAAGTGCCCGATCTGCCGGCAGGGCATCTCCAGGGTGGTTCCCTTGTACAACAGTTAAATTTCTGTGGCCTGGGGGGGGAGCTTTTGGGTTAAAGCTGCCTCTCGCAAAGGGATTTTCTTGCCTGGCTGCTTGGGTGGTTGATTTTGGGGAAGGGGAGGGAGCTTGAGTGAGCAGGGGTGCTTCGACGGGCGCAGAGCCGGGTCTGGAAAGGTGACGGTCCGGCTGATCCGGGCTCGCATCACACTCCGGAGGTTTTCAGGAGACGACGAGTCCTCGCAAAGGACGCAGGAGATGCAGTTTCAACCATTTTGTTTATCAAGAGTCAGACTCTTGGGGTTTGCATCGTGGTTTACGAAAATACCCGGTGTTCTCGGAGGCTGCAGAATTCGGGTGACGCTGCCACCTAGCTCAGGGACCGGCGGAGCAGGGTGGGCTTTCAGAGAGCTCGTGTCGGGGCTTGTGAGAACATTTTGTGAACATCGTCCACGAAATCAGTCGGTGACGGTATCACGCCAGGACGCGAGAGCGGCGAGGTGACAACGCTGTGGCTGGTTTGTGCGCTTGGCTTGAGCTGGGGTAGAAAATGGGATGTGAAATAATAAAATAGGATGAAAAGTGGGTTTGTCTCGGCTCGTTACGGGACCCTGATGGGATCTGCTGCCCTTCTGCGCTCCCCGCGTCGGTGGAGGGTGATGGGAGGGTGGGATCGAGTCCCCCTGCGCTAAATCCAACACCGGTCACGACAGACACCCCGTCCCCGTGTCCGTAACAGAAGCGGGACCAAAACCCACCGCCTCTCACACAGAGAAGGAAAATTCCCTTCCCCACTGCCCCGTTTTGCCGTAAATCACATCCGGTAACAGCACCTGGGAGAATTAACGACACTTCAATTAACCTGCGCTGTGGAGGGCACAGAGTTCCTAATTAGAGAAACACGGGGGCGGGGTGGGGGAGCCCCGGTTTCGGGAGCCTGAAGTAGGAACAGTCGAACCCCCCGGGGCTGAAGCATCCCCTGGGCTTTGGGGAAAGACCCCATGTCCCTTCAGATGTCCCCAAGGGGTCCCCAGACACTAACTTTTCCACGAAATTCCAAGAAAAACAATGAATTCAACCAGGAAAGGGGTTATTTCCTCGTTAAACATTAACGAGAGCGGCCAGGCAGCGTCCAAAGGCCGCTGGGGTTGGGTGGCACGACCCCAAATTTCCTCGTCAGCTGGGGGAGCGGGACCTCAGACAACCCCAGCGCCGGGAAGGGTCGCATCCAGCCCCTTCGGTCCCCATCCATCCCGCCGCCGGCTGCAGATGGCAGTGGCTGCCCACGCAGCGATGCTGCTGCCTGCGGGAAAAGGCAGAAAATCCACAAGCCCTGCTCTCCCCGCCCGTACCGCCCTGCCTCGCCCTTCTGCTGCCCCCAGAAAATAAAATCTTTTATCAGCGGCTCAAAGTGCATCGTGGAAAAAAAAAAAAAAAATAAAGAAAAAACAACAAACCCCCAAGAATTTCCCCGAGGGGTCAGCACCGGGCGAGCTGAGACCCTGATTCCTTAAAAGCTTTTTTTCTGCTGTAAAAATCATATTTTGAGGCTTTTTAAAAAATTTTTTGGCTGTTAGCGCCTATCACTCCTGTGCTTTTCCCTCCTCAACTGCAATTTCCAGGGGAGCAGCCCCCCCAAAAGCCTCGTCCCCTCGATGGGGACAGTGGGGATGTCCCCCCCCCGAGGCAGAGGGGTGCAGGATGCGGCCTCGAGCCTCGGAATTTTCCCCGGGGTGGGGGGAATGGAGCCATCACGCGAATCCTAAAAATACGCTTTTGGGGGGGCTGTGCTTTCCCCCTTACCTCCTGTTTCCCCCGCGGTAGCTGGGGCGCAGACGCACCCTTATGTAAGGAGCTGACAGCTCGGGGGTGTGCGGGGGCTCGCGGCTCCAGCAAACGGGGGGTTCAGAGCCGGGAGCAGCCCCCCCCCATATCGCAGAGCACCCCATCCTCCCCGAGCCCCCAAAATCCAGCCGGGCTCCCGGAGAAATCCTCTGGAAAAGATGTTGCAACCCAATTTTGCACAAATTATTTTTTTTGCTGCTGCTGTCCCCCCCAGTCTGCTTTGCAGGGGATGCACCGGGGTGCCTGAGCTCCCCCAGGAAGCTGCCGGTTGTCCCCCAAACGGTGTCCCCCGCTTCCCCATCGCCCCTGGGCCAGGCTGTGGGGGGTTGCCGGGCAATAATCCCGCTGCTGCAGTGGGATTTTCCCTCTGGGGGGGTAAAACCCTGTGGAATGCTCATAGTGACCCAAGATCCCTCCCGCAGTCCCCTGGGCAAGGCTTGTGCAGGGACACGTCCTGGGGACCGACACCGAGACCCGCTCCCCGCCCTGCAGCCCCCCGCAAAGCGCCGGAGACCCCACGATGAGTCCTTGCTGTGGGGCTGAGCCCCCGCTCGCTGGGGACAGGCGCTGGGATCCCCAGGGATGCTGTGGGGCAGCTGGGGCGTGCTGTGGGGCAGCTCCATGCCCCCCAAAGGTGGCTGCGGGGCAGTGCTGGGGTCCCCAGGAGTGGCTGTGGGGCAGCTCCATGCTCCCCAGAGGTGACTGTGGGGCAGCCCAGGCTCCCCAGGGACCCTGTGGGGCAGCTCCAGGCTCCCCAGATACAGCTGTGGGGCAGGTCCAAGCTCCCCAGGGATGCTGTGGGGCAGCCTAAGCTCCCCAGAGATCTGGCTGTGGGGCAGCCCAGGTTCCCCAAAGATGCCATGGGGCAGCTCCAGGCTCCCCAGATGTGTCTATGGGGCAGCCTAGCTTCCCTAAGGATACTGTGGGGCAGCTCTGGTCTCCCCATGGATGCTGTGGGGCAGCTCCAAGCTTCCCAGACACATCCGTGGGGCATCCCCGGGCTCCCCAGGGACCCTATGGGGCAGCTCTACCCCCCCAGAGACCCTATGGGGCATCTCCAGGCTCCCCAGGGACCCTATAGGGTTTCTCTGCCCCCCACGGACCCTATGGGGCATCTCTGGGCTCCCCAGGGACCCTATGGGGCTTCTCTGCCC
>VZTO01025285.1:12330-31433 GCA_013400615.1 Syrrhaptes paradoxus
GTGGTCTAGCAATGACTTCCGCCATCTCCCTCGGCAGCCGCGGGTGCATCCCATCAGGACCCATGGATTTATGGGTGTCCAGATTACTTAACCGCTCCTTAACCCAGTATTCATCTACCAGAGCAAACTCCTCCTTTGTTCTGACTTCCTCAGGGGCTACAGGGGTACGGGGCTCTTCAGGAAAGCCTCCGGCAGTATAGACAGAGACAAAGAAGGCATTCAGTAACTCTGCCTTCTCTGTATCCTCTGTCACCAGAGCACCATCCTCATTGATCAGTGGGCCTACACTGCCTCTGATGTTAGCCTTGTCTGCAATGTATTTGAAGAAGCCCTTTCTATTATCCTTTTTATCACTTCACACTTTATAGCATGTTGTTCACTGAAAAAGTTCACTGCATATTTAGCAGTATGTATTTGCTTTACCCAAAAATTAAATTTAAATTGAGTTGCTTTAATTGTACGGGGAATGTTGAAGATCAAATTGGTAGGAGACAACACTGACTGAGTAACCATGATTTCCTGGTTTTAGGGAATTATCTTGGGAGAACTTTAGTAAATGAAAAAAACCCAAAATTTGGGAACTGTCCATGCAACAACAACAAAAAAAGTCCCAAATGAAAGAAAAAGAGGAAGTAAAATGTGGAAACCCTGAATTCAGGAACAGAATGAGTGAGAAGCAGAAGAAATGTTAGTTATTATAACTGATGGAAAACTTGAGTATTTGAAGAAACCCAGAAGGATTTATCAGTATGAGCTGGATATTTACATGAATATGCAGTAATACATGCTTTCTCAGAGCCGTGATAAAGCAGGGGTAGGAGAAACCTGGAAAAGTATAGAAAAACTAAATTTACTTTAAAAATACTACTGTCATAAATTAATCACCAGCAAAGAAAGAGGATACTGGATCCAACAGTTTGTTCAACTCATCTTGCTCAAAGTTGATAGCAGAATTTCCACTGACTCTTTTATCATGACTGGATTTTGCATTGGTTGCATTCTTCAACTATATTGAGTATTGAAGGATGCAATTGCCTTTTTAACCAAGAAAGACAAAAAATGAGGGAAATGAGTTTTGCAGAGCTACTGAGGATAGTAAGGGGATAAATAAAATCTATCTGAAGGTGGGGATGAAAAAAGATGTTGGTTTTTTCTTCCTATGAAACAAATGGCTAAATTATAATCCAGAGGCTGTGTCCTCCTGTTCAGATTCAGATGTGATTGGGGTTCTTTCACTATAGAAAGTATGTCTGAAATCCCTAGGCTGCCTTGAAGGACTTGTTTGTGTTTGTTACAGGCAGAACACTAGCAAAATTAAAACCAAATGTGCAGGTTGCCTTGCATAACATCTTGCCTATGGATACACAGCTGTATTTCAGTCAAACAATTTGAAAGAAAAGGTGATGCATGCCTGTGTAGTGCAAGGATGTTAGCAAAGAGGAAGATGATGAATGCATTAGTCTTGCAGAAGAGAAAGATAATTACTATCAACCATCTTTTTCTTTTTTTCCCAAACTGTTAATTGATTAACATAATCAAGTTGCAGTCAGAGCAATTGCTCTCAATTAGTACTTAGTTTGCCAGTCACATCTTTTATTTCAGACTTGATAAAGGCAGGCAAGGTTAGTGAGCCTGAAAGTCTGCCTGGTTTTGCTATGTTGAATCTGCAGAACTAATAGGGAGTATGACTTGTCTCAATAGCATGTGCCAGTCTTATAACCTTAAATGATCAAAGGCACAGCGACAGTTATTGAAGACACCTTCACTTCTGAGAAGATTTAGCACTTTTATTTAGCACAATTTTAAAGCTTTCCTAAAAAGACACTTCAGAGTAAATAAAAAAGCTAATTTAGTAGCCCTGACAAAACTGGTACAAAAGATGACACATCTGTGAATTCATTTTGAGAAGCCCCTTAAAAAAAAAGATGTACATGCAGGAATTCTAAATATTTACTAGAACGAGCAAGTCCCTTCTGTCTTTTTACATATGAAAACATCTAATGTGTCAGCTGCTGCTGCTTGGCTTTTTCATTTTTCACACTGATGGGCGAAGAACTCCCCATCCACTTGTTTTCTCAGCTTCTGTCCTCAGTCCCTCCTAGATTTCTTGTGCAGCCTTACCCAAGGGAAGACTGACTAAAACATCTCCAGTGGGATGTCCATCTTCTTGCCTTTCTGCTTTTTCCTCCAGGAGCAGTCTTGCCACTGAGTGGTTGTGGCTGTTAAAGCAGGCTCCCCTCCAGGGTTATTTTGATGCTGTCAGTGCTGAGCTGAGCAACCATGACTTGATGTTTGCAAAATAGTCACAGATTTTCACCTGCTCTTCTTGTCTGCTCCTGGCAGCGTTGGAAGCACAGAGCATGGCACTTGGCAGGTCTTGCCACTATGGCGTGACACTTGTTCTGCTGATCTTCATCTCTGCCACCCCTGCCTTGGCACCAAAATGTGGGGTTTCCCATGTACACCGAGTTGTTTCTTGCAATGCAGAGTAATGAGAAGGTGCATCTTCTGCACTTAAGTTTCCATTGAGATGCAGAGAGATGATGCTGTTCTTCCTTCAGCCTGGCCTTGGCATTTTTGGCCATGGGACTTAGAATCACGGTATCGTTAAGGTTGGAAAAGACCTCAAGGATCATCAAGTCCAGCCGTCAACCCAACACCACCTAACTCACTAAAACATGTCCCTAAGCACCATATTTACATGTATCTACTTGTTTTTCTCTCCATGCAGAGCCCATTTCACCTTACTTACGGTAAAGCTTTTTGTCCTCTGGTAGCTTTTACACCACTGCCAGAGGAAGACAAATAATAATTCCATGACTAGAAAGTTTAATCAACTTTTGCTGTTAATTGTTTGTTGCTCCGTGTCAAAATTTATTTTCATGTTTTGGTCTCTGTGCTGAGGGTGCTTCTCCTAAATGCTAGCTTGGAGCAAAGCCTCTTTCTATTTCCGGTTACTAAGCAGTCTCCAGCGGTCTCCAGTCTTCCAGTTTGATCGTGATGCTTTTGCCTCTGTGCCAGGACTCCCGGTGTGCCTCTCTCAGCCAGCCATACCCCTGAATGTATGTACCCCCTGACTTCCAGAAGTGGTATTCTTTGTCTCAGTTATTATTTGCCCTCGTAGTACGTGATTGGCAGAAGCTTATGGCATTGAATCAGAATTTAAAAATACTTCATATGACTGGCTTGGAACTTTCTGTGTTTGTTGTTCTGTAAATAGTTGTTTTTCCAACCTGGAACTCAGATGTTTTAGTCAAATAGGCCTGAAGTAAAATTTTGCAAAATCTGAGGGACTAAGATTTTTTTTTACTATTACTTTTTTTCTATTACTTTTATTTTAGTATTACTATTCTTTTTTTTCTATTACTATTTTTTTTACTATTACAATGCCTACTGTTTAGTGAAATGCCTTTGCTGAAGTACTACTAGTAGCACTTATCTGTCCCCAACAGCAAACAAAAAGGGGAGGTGGAAGAGTGAAATAAAAGAAGTGTGTGTATATATATATATTAGAGATATATATATTAGATATAGATTAATAGTGTTACACACAAGCCACACTTCCTTGTTGGTTATATTAGTTCTTTGTATTTTTGTATTATCTAAAAATATCTTTCCTTGCTTTTTTTTTTTTCATTTGGGGAAATTGGAGTGAGTGTTCCCTTTCTGTGGGAACAGGTGGTACCAAAACTGCTTCATTTTGGTATGTAAAAATGTTCATTTCAGGGTGGTGCAAATAGTGCTTCCGATGGCTTGACTAAACTTTAACGCTTTCTGAGATTTTTTTTTTTCAAAGGTGGCGTAGAGCCTTCCTCTAAGGAAGCATTAAATCAAATGGCTCACTGAGATTTGGAGTGCCTAAAAAACTTTGCTGAATTTTCACAGTGGCAGCTGTAACAAGTACCTTTAGGAAAGGAACATTTTTGCTCTTTCCTTATGTCTACCGTCAGGCTATAAAATGAAACTGCATACAGCTGTCTGCAGGATGAGTCCTGGATGGTTTTCCAGATGTTTCTGCTTAATGAGCAGATGCATTTCTGAAGGCGGCTGCGTTCTCAAAGACTGTCGTGATGATTAACTGATTTTACTGCTGTCAGCTTCATAATTTTTATAGTTTGCTGGGAAAATGAACTGCACATCCTCCAGAAAACTTCCTTAGACTCTCAGTTGCTGTTGTACAAGGACGTTCTGTTTCCATCAACACGTGGAACAAAATCTAAGCATCACATGAGTTGGTGATGGATTTGTGTATGGACATGAGCATTGCCAGAATTTAGGAAAGGAGAATGCAGGCGGGTTGGTGAGCAGGACACATTGAATATACTTTGGCTTTGTTACATCACTTTCATCAACGCTGCAGTAAAACAAAGAGGTGTGGCTATGGTATTAATCTTCAGGAGAAATCAGAGATCCTTTCTCATCTTAAAATTTTGTCCAATGTGACTGTGCTCATCTGTTACCTTTTGTAGGTAAATGTATGGCAGGGATGGGGGAGGGAGAACCTCCAATAAGGGTAAACCTATATTGATCTACAGGGCCTGACAACTCCAGTAGCCTTTGTAGGGACATTTAATGGTTGGAAAGAATCCCAGATTCATGACAACAGAAGCCCCTGATTTTCCTGTGTGAAGCCAGACTTTGTTCTGCATCTCAGGCACTTGCCAGGCTTTCATGCCTCTCGTATCCTAAGTGCTATGCCTTGATTCTTGGTGATGTCTGAAAGTGCTTTCACTATATCCTGCTTCTGCTTCGTAGGAAGTATGATTGGGAGAATTGGCAGGAAGGTGGTAGAGTTAAGAGAAATAAGAAAAATGGCATAATGGAGTGTAACTCCACATCAGGAGTGTGGGAACAAGTAGACCCCAAAGAGAGGGACCAGAGCTCTGAGTTAGAAGGCGTTTGTCCTACTCAGACAGCAGTATCTCATCTACGGCATAAAGTTGAAGCTGGTGTCCTTGATGATGTATGCCAGCCTGTGGCTCATCCTGGAGCATCCTGAGATGCTACAAAAAGCAGTGAAAATTACATCTGATATCAAGTTGTTGTGAGCCCGCGTTAATTATTGCCCAAGTCAGAAAGGAAATAGCATAAGGGATATGGACTTCTAGAAACAGGAGCCCTGGGTATATAAGAAAATTAGGGAGATTAAATTCAGTATTTTAAATGCAGAAACCTCCGAAGCATAGATACAACATGAGGTTCTTGCTGAAGAAGTTAGTTTGGACTTGCGTTGACCTCCAAGATGCATCTAGATATAGGCTCTGATTCCCCAGACAGTTCTGTCCTTTCTCAGGATGCTTTCTAATAAAGTAGGAAGTAAACCAGTACTGCACAGAGGTGGTAAACATGTTGTCATAATAAATGATTATGTGTAATCTGATTAGCCCTATTTTTCAAATGTTTTTACAAATGCACGCTTGTTAATTGTTCATTACCAGTTGAAGCTTATGCTGGATTATAGTTGAAAAAATCTCATAGCATGTATCTTCTCTTTACAAATGTCTGATGCTTGTGAGCTTTTATGAGGTGTGCTTTTTGTTGCAGGGCACCTAAAACATCTTCTCATAAAAACTAACTAATTAGTTGTAAATCTTCTACTCTAAACAAAGGACAAAACTACCAAGTAGAAAGTTTTTCATGGGTCCAGTCATTAAATTGGAGTTTGAATACTCTGAATACTGCAGAGAAAATATTTTACTAGAATGCTTGTAGTGGAATGGAAACTTTCTGCTGAGTTCTCATCGATATTTTTTTTTTAATAAATGTAGGAACCCTGGTGATTCAGACATTTCTAATTAGACTTCATATCTCTGGTTCTATTTTTGGGAGGCAGTTGGCTAGCTGACAGTAAGTGGGCATAATTATCATGCTAGCTCACCGTTGGCAATGATTTTGATGCCAGCAGTTTCACTTACTGAGGTTACAAATTGTGAGTCATAAATTGTATGAGGATGAGAAATCTTGTGCAAGATTTGCAGTTGTTCTCTAGATGATTTGTGATTTCCTTGAAGTGTTTTCGGAGTGATAAAGAGAATGTTTCATATTCTTCATATGCACAAGCCTATTAGAGGATTATATGTTCTGGAAACTGGAGCAAAAACAAACTTCTGTTTGTTTTTGTTTTTTTATAAACTGGCTTATTCTTGTTTTATGGATCGCTTGTATGTACTTGTTTCCAGGCAGTAGTTCATTTAGGTTTAATGTCAGGATCAGCTGGCTGATGTGACAGTTCACATGCAACACAGGAAAGGAGAAATGCTCCATCAATCTTTATTTGTGAGCATGGGAACAGATACCTCTGGGGTCTCTCAACCTCTTCAGACATTCCTTGAGCCTTGATAAGAGTTGTGCAGTTCTGCAACCTGAGTGCAAAGCTGTCCGCCGAGGTTTGCTGTTTAGGCTGCTGGAAATCACAGTAAAGGAGCGTTAGGAATGACCCCTCGCTAACCATGGCACATAGCATCCTTTCTCCTTTTCCCTTTCCTATTAACCGGGATGCCTCATTTGTTTCAGTCTCTTCTTTGCACGCATTCCAGCGAGAACAGAAGTGATTGAACTCTGTCTAGGAGGGATTTAAGGTCGCCAGTGGGACATATTTTCAGCTTGAGGGTAACAAGGAGAAGTTCAGATTCATGGCAGACAAATTAAAGCAAGTCAGGACTCTGCCCAATAAACCAAAAACTCTTCTGCAAAATTTTCTGTTACTGTAATTTGCATGGTGTTATTTTTCGTAATTAATGGGGAATAGCAAGGGGAAATCCTGTATACTCTCAGATAAATTGGGTTCTGCCAATGCCAAAACATGGAGCATGCTAGAAGTGATTTTTTTTAATGTTTTGATGTGGAAAGTAGTACTACTTTTTTTTGCAACTGGGACTTGGAATGTCTTTAGCGCTCAAAGGAGATGAGCAGTTTTGGCTATAGTGTTTTGAGTTTTTCTGTTCAGCAGATCGGCTGGGTACTAAAAGGCTATTGCTTATCACTTGCAGACCATTTTAAATGAAGTCCTGCCTTAAGATGCACCCTTATGACAATGAGCAACACCAGTGCCTTTTGCTAGGTAGTACAAGAACTATGAGAGGGGAGAATCTGGGTCAGTATTTTGAAGGTGAGGTCTACCTGTGACTTTAGTTTTCACTAGGGCTTTGTTTTCATTCTTTTAATCAAGTTGGCAAGACATAGCTATAGGCTAAACCCGATGTGATTATAGCAAGCTTCATCTCAGGGAATTTTGAACAGACTGCCTGAAACTTTGGAGTGAACCCAATGTGACTGGAAAAACAATACAGTGATCAGATCTCATCAGGATGGAGGTTTCATTTTGGAAGTAGCTCACCACAGAACGTAGATCAGCATCAGATTTATTCATGCAGCCTTTAAATATGGGCCTGTTTGGGCAAGTGATGAGAACTCTGAACTGCCTTACTGTTCCCTCCATCGTGCACATGCAACTTGATATTAACCTGAAAATTGTCTGTGATGTGCATGGTCTTTTGGACGAAACATTGCCAGCTGGCATGCTCAGTCTGGTGCCAAAGCTGAGGAGCAGGAATGCTATCTGTGAGTGCACGCCTTAAACTTTATCTTCAGTTGATAGTACCATCGGTTGCATGCAAAGGGCTGCTTGGGGAAGCCTGTGGTGTTTCAGGTAGCTTGAATCACCTTTCTGGTTGTGCTTTTGTAGTCTTGTTCACAGTCAGTTTGAAAACTGCATCTTTAAATTCCTCCCCTGTAAAGTAAAAGGAGTTCCCTAAGTGTTCATATTTGTTGTTGAATTAATCATGAATGCATGAAATATTTGAGACTTTCTTCCCCCGATATCCTCTGGGTGAATGTACAGTTTACGAATCAGGGTGCAGATTGACTCTTTTCTTAAATGTAAGCCCAGTGCAAGTTTTTATAAAAACCTTAAAATCATGTTCTTAGTCTGTTAATTCACGTTCTTAATTCTGTAATTTTCAGCTCTTTAAATGCTTTTTAGTTACCTTAATAGCTAGGAAAAGGTAATGTGGTATTGTTTGGAGAGTTGTTGAATTAAAACTCTAGGCAGGTATTCTATATAGTGCGAAAATAAGGCAACATATGAAAATACTTGATTGCCAGGACCATTCAAACCATATAACCAGCAAATGCATCCATCCACCACATTTGAAGCGGACGGTTAAGTTGTGGCCTCTGGACTCTGGCGAGGCTGGCAGTTTGACTTGACAGGCAGCTTCTCTGTCTGGCAAACATCCTGGATCTGCTGGAGGCTGGGACTTGTTCAGACAGACCTTTGCAGGCTGAAGTGGTTGTTGGAGGGGACCGAGACATCCTCAGACATCTGTGCAGGAGGCTTGTGGTGACAGGGACTTGCCAGGATAAGTAGATGTGCAACTTTTCTAGCTGGCTCTGTATTGCTCTGAGGGGTGTCACCAGCTAACAGTTAATAAAGCAGGTTCCAGTACAGATGAGGTCCCTTGGAAATTATAATCCCTGTAATTTTGACTGGTGAAATGAAGGATGCAACACAGAGTTTAAAGAGGTTCCTCTGCTGCCACAGATAACTCTGTATCTTAGAGGCGTCACTTGGTATTTCCCTGAATGGTTTTATAAAATTCTGCAGTTGTTTTGTTTTCTTTGGGTGTGTAATAACTTTCATTTGGATGCTGGTAACTATATGAGTTTAAAATTAGCGAGCTATCTTTGTAACCTTCTTCCTTAGAGGTACTTAGTTCAATTAGGAGCCCTGTTAGTTCAATGTTAGTTCAATGTTCTGGTTTCTGTGAGTTGGTACTGAGGATTTTTTTGGCCTTTTCCATCTCGGTGACTCTGCTCATCCAGAGAAGTTACTGCTGTAGCTGGGTACACACCTGAGTCATGGAGCTGTGAGTGTGTTCCTAGAGATGGCACAAAGGCGTGCACTGCAGGAAACCAAAATTAGCTGCCAGTTTTCCCCATTTGCTTCCATCATGGACACCCAGATGAAGAGACATACTGTGTTTTGTTGGTTCTTTTCATTTGCAAATGGATGGGAAAGAGTTTTGTTAGGCTTCCTCCTCCACAGAAATATTTGACCACCTACCTATAGGGAGGGCGTTAGTGGGGCAGCTTCTTGGGGCTGCACAAGAGATGCAGCCGTACAAGGCAGATTGAGGCCATCAGCAAGATTGTTCTGGGGAGGTTTTTCTTAAATATCCCAGAAACGCGAAGACTCTGAGACAGAGGGACAAAATGAGCCCTGACCCAGTGACCAGCTAGGTTTCCCCTGGGAGGTTGTTCAACATTTTAGTGTAGCCTGATGGTGGAATCTCCATCCAGAGCCTTTCCCAATCCTACAATCTTAAAACAAAAAAAAATTCCCTTTCCAGTCAAGCTTCCAGGAAAGCTGGGGGCAACAGGATCACCCCAGCTCTGTGTGAAGGGCCAGAAAGCTGGGCCTCGGATCTCAGATGCACAAATAACCACAGATCTCTCTGCGGGCTGGCGACACTGCATGGTTTTCATGTTGACATGGTCCCCACATACAGCGCTCTGGAGGAAATGCGGTAGGGGTGATGCTGACATTTTTACTTCTTTTCCTTACTTAATGAACTGGATTTATTTTAAAGAGGGTTTAAAGGTGGTTAAACAGCTACATTTGCACTTTGCTGTTTTGAGGAATTATTAATTTTTTTCAAAAATGTGGAATTTCTAATTTAATGTAAACAAAGCTCATGAGCCCTGGATCTACTGCAGGGACTGTGGAAATTTGATAAATACATTGTGGTTTGACCACAAAGCAGTCAGATTGTTTTCTGTTTCTCTTGTGCTAGCTTAAGTGAGAGAAAATAATTATGTAGATTTTAAACTATGGTAGAGTAATTATTTTCATTTTGCTTTTCTGAGACAGAGATATGTGTTTTGGGGAGTGATTTGCATAATTTTTTTTTTTTTTTGGTTTCTCTTAGATATGCTGGAGGAAGTTTGTAGTTCATAGGAATCCCAGGTTGAGTGAGTAAAGGGTGGGAATTGTTTGGTTACAGAGCTGCATGGGGCTTAAATCTGTCGTGCAGAAAAAGACTTGGGAAGTTATAAACTTCAGCTTGGGTTATTATTCCAGTTTGCTAAGCTATTGCTCTGAAGACTCAACAGTAATAAGCTCATAATGTGTTTTTGCTTTGTTAAAAATGTATGTGACTTTTTGAACTTTTAAATAAAACATGCACACATGCTAGACAAGTCTTTGCTTTGCTGACCTCATTGAGCTATTTATTGTTTGTCTGACTGTGAATACGCTCTTTATGTGTCTATAGTCCTTTCATGTTAATTTTAAAGAAACTCCCACTCATAAGCTCACGAAGTACAGACATCAACACATTAAAAGAATGACTATCTGTCCAGAACACTGCAGTGCTGCCTTCCAGAAAAAGCTTAAAGTAATTATACATACGGAATGAAAATCACTACTTGTTATTTAATAAACAGAGATCTGCTTATCATATAAGAAGTAGGGGACTGCTGATTTCAGAGAAGTATTGAGTGTTTTCATTTATACTCAAAAGACAAGTTGCCAAAGATTTGGAACTAGATTTTTTTCGTACAGTTTTTATCTAGGCTGTGAAATGTATTATTAAATTGTTCTTTAATATTTCTTTTCTGGGGCCGCATTGGATAAAAAAGAGCACACATTTTGTTTTGCTGTTTCTACAAATGAATTTGGTCATTTCCCCATTCCTGCAGTTTTCCATTAGGCTAAACTTTGGATCAGTTAAATTTCTTTCAAATTACAGACATTCTTTTCAAAGAAACATGCAAGTTAAAAGCATCTTTTGTCTGTTGATCATGTGGAGAATGGGAGAGAGGAGACTAGGGCACTTCTGAAAAAAATTATTTTTTTAGGCCAGGTAGATTATTATTATTTGTTAGAAAAATCTACCCAAGCTTTTGGCAGACCTGGCCTCTGCTCTGCCAGCTGTGAAGCAGTCTCAGGCAGGTAGAAGAGCCGCTTGGCCACCTCCACTCTGGCAAATCCGCAAAGCATTAAAAATGATCATAAGCAAGCTGGAGCTGGTTAAATGCTGAATGGAGAGACTGTGCTCGGACATGTTTATTTTTCACTTCTGTCCTCATTTTACACAAAAGAATTTGCCAGCGAGACAGAGAGACCTGGTATGTTCTTAAATCTGATGTCACTGAACCTAACACAAGAGATGTGTATTTCACTCCCAGGCTTTGGAGGGAAACAAATGAATGGAAAAGGAAAATCTAGTAGCTGGCTGAGGAGCAGGGCATCTTTACTCATTTCAAACAAGGAGAATTACTGCATTTTCTCAGTAAATCTTAATTGTTTGATCCTTGTTATGTGCCTCTTGCTGTGTCATCTGGTGAATGCTGGGAATTGAATATAACACATTCATTTAAACCATGCACAAATAGTATTTCCTCCCTATCTCGTCCCAGCCAGCTTTAAAAATAAGTGTTATGTGCTTTTACTTACCACATCCTGCACCGCATGACACTTCCAAGGATGGAACCACGGAGAGTGCATAGCAGTCCTGTTCCATGATTGAAAATTAGATTACAGATTAGAAAGCCCGGAGGAACCACTGTGACCAGATAAAATAGTCCCTTACAGGCCATAAGACTGTTTTAATTGGGGCTGATCTAGAAAGAAACATCCAATCTAGGCATAAACGCTTTCAGTGATGGATGATCTAAATGATGCTTGGTATGTTTTAGCAGGGTTTGCTCTGGCTTGTAATTTTTTTTCAGCTTTTTGGGAAGATCGAGAGGTCCTCCATTCATTTCCTTTTGTTGATTTATTTCTCCCTTTATGTTGTGCCTTGAAATGAGTCTAGATTTAGCTAGCCATTAGATCTTATTAGACTTGTGCATGCCCAAGTGAAAAGTCCTCTATCAAATGCTTGTTTCCCATACTTGGGCAATCACAGTGGGATTAAATTATTCCTTGGCCTTCTCTTTGTGGGCTGGATAGAGCGCAGTCTGTAAGCTTTTCATCAGCAGACATAGTTTTCAATCCTGTGTCTTTGTGTATTCCTAAACAGGGTTCCTTGCATGTGCCAACACTATATTTCTTTCACTGAATAAACCAAGGCATACGTTATATGACTGGTTTCCTTGTCACAAAATATGTTATCCTGCACGCTTCTAGCAGTTTTTTGAGGGGGGAAGACCAAATACAAAAGGAAATTGGCAGTGGGGACATTTGGTGATGCCCAGGTGGCATTTGTAAAAGTTGAGGGGAGACTGTGCTTGCATTGTACCTTGAAACAAACACCAAAAAAACCCTTAAAAATGGTGTCTAGGGACACCATCTATTCAGACAAGCTTCAGCATCCTCCTCAAAGCAGCCTTCTTGCACAGCTGACAGCATTAGTTAAACCTGAAGGCAGAAGCCCCTTTTTGTCCACCCTCCGCTCCAGTTTTGTGGTGGCATTGAGGATGCGGCCACAGTCACGGACGTGGTGATGCAGGGATCTTCCCACAGTTTCCCTAGGGACAGGCAAGTTCTTTTGCAATGAACATAATTGACTGGGAAAGAATCCTGTTTGCTTCGGGATAAGGAACTGTGGGATTAAACCTAGACACATGGTGCACAAGCTGAAATTAAGGCTGGAGTAATATGGGAGGCACTGTGGTCTGGGAACATTGCTGCTTGGGAAAGGCACACTGAATGCGTTTTACATGCAGGCTCTAAATTTCTCTTATAGAAGGACACTAAGGTTATTTTTGCATTTATCAGACTCTGTCCATCTCGATGTGTTTCATCAATATATCACGAATTCCTGTCATAAAGCATCATTCTTCTAAAGCCTCGATTTTTGTAATGAGCAGGTGATTCCCTGATTCACGGGTAAAACTTGGGCTCTGAAGCCACTGGGCAAAGTTTTCTGTGACTTCATTGAGGCCAGGATTTTACCCTTTATGAAAATTTAATAAGACAGAAATATTGTTGACATGGGAGCCTAGTTCTTTGTGATCTATGCAGCAGATTTGAGCCAAAGTTGAATTAAATCTCAGACCTGAAAGTCTGGTTTAAAGGTCCTTTTTCATTTCCCAGACAACAATGATTCCATCTGTTGTAGGAGGCATATGCACATTTTGTGGTTTCCAACCGCTGCTGGTGATATTAGCTACCGTTTCATCTCCCTTGTTTCTGTTGGGTGCTCCATGGGCCGTGCGACAGGATATCCAAGTGATCTCATTCAGATGACTTTATCGACAGCACCATTTGAAATGGGGGGTTGAAATAAAAGCACTTAATGCAGAGGTCATCAAGTGCCTGATGTTCTTTGCAAAATCTGTTTGTTGTGTAAGCAGCACTACTGCTGTGGTGCCTACTTTAATTAAGGCTCTGACAGTTATTTTCATAATAAACCATATTTTAAAGGGGTTTATTACTTAACTGCAAAATCTGCTGTAGGCTGACACTTGGACTAGGAAAGCTTCAAACTTAAAGTGTTTTCTTAACTTAAAAAGCAATTTTTTAAAGTATGTCTGCAAAGAAATCTCTTTTCAATCGTATAGGTAGAATTTTTATTTTAAAAAGAAGAGTTTTCAGTCTTTTAGACAATGCATATTTAAGTAGCTGGTATTGACTACGTTGCTGAGGATATTTTGAACCATGAATTATCCATTATGGTCATTCTATAACTTGATGTAATTTGAATACTGAAGTATCTTTTATTGTTTGTGTGATAGTATAAAAAGCCTCATTTATGACTGGTACCTTATGTGCCAGATTAATTCCAACAGAAGAAGAGAGAGTTCCTGCACTTTAATACCTTTCACATAAATCCCAGCGGAACAAGGGTAGGAAGGGGCATGTGTTAAATTGCAACTTTTACACATTTAGGATATACTCTCTCTGTTTTGTTTTTAACCAAAGGCTTAAGTAGGAAACTTGGAATAGCATGTTTTAATGAGACAGGTGCATTATGTATGAACTAACAGAGGAGACAGTCTGTTCAGGTCCAGGATGTGATTTTTGGAAATAATTGCTTCCAGATAACTGGACAGGTGTTCTTTGTTTCATTGTGGTGTTTGGAAGTGTATGGGTTGGGGTTTGTTTTGTTTTTTGTTTATTTATTTGTTTGTTTGTTTTTTCCTGGCTTCTGGTTAGTCAGGTGAGAAAATACCGGATCAGTTTCCTGTAGAAGGGACTGAGCTGTAATTGATTTTCCCTTCAGTAATGTGGTTGTTCAGAGATTGTTGTAGGACAAGAACCTGTGCCAGTAGGTTTTCAGCAGAATGCTCTGAAATGTAACAAGGTTTTCCTGACGTTTTTATTCCTCCAAAAGAATTTTCCTGTTTTGGGTTGTCTGTTTGAAAAGCACTGCTGTTATTTACCATTAACGTGATAACATTTAACTGTTTTTTCTGGATTGTATTTAAACATACATGACTTGATCCGGGGAAGAGACATAATACTTTGCAAAGCCTGGACTGATCACTTAATAGGTTTCTCTTGCCTTTGCACCAAGTCCAAGTTCCACAGAATGAAGGGATTTGTCAAAAATAAGTAATTTCCAATCCTGGTGACTGCAACTGAACCTTCTGAACAGTAGCCAGAAGATGTCATGGCAGTTATATTCAGCTTTAAATGTGTTCAGTTAAGACCTTTGTTCTTTACTAGATATGAATTAACAATGATGCAACACATAATAAAAGGGCAGAGTTAAACTTTGCCCAGGAAATGATCAGTGTCGTCTTTTCCAGTGAAGTGGTGCTTATTGCCACGCAGTTCGGCCCAGATAGACATCCTGTGGGCATCAATGGCATTTTTGCTGTGAAACAAGGTATTTGGTCCCGGATTCATAGTCCTTGATTAAGAACTTGGTCTTTTTTTTTAGTGTAATTTTACTCCCCAGAAGATTATTTTCATCTGATGACATAATTCTACTATTATTCTTTACATTTTTTTTCCTGTCATGAATTTGTTATGAAGGGAGGGAGGGTGGGGGGGGCTGCAAGAATTTTTTTCTTGGGCAGTTTTTGGCAGAGAGCTTCGATTATGTCATACAGCTATTCAGAAATAGAAACAGTGTTTTTGCAACAATCGTGATAGTGTTTTTCATGTGGTTACAGTGGTATCAGTTTTATTCTGTAGCGTACAGTGGGTTTGGTTTTGGTTTGTTTTCTAAACCTAGAGTAAGAGTCACCTTAAATTCTAAGCTTCTTTGACCATGTCTGAAAACATAATTTTATACTTTGTACATAAATAGTGAGAGAAGTTTTAAATATGGAAAAAATAATAAGTCAAAATGCAAACAGAGCCGTACACTTACTTTCAAAGCCTGACCTGGGAGCTGAAGATGTTGAAGTTTGATGATGCTTATATAGCAACATAACATTTCACACAGCAAAGCCGGTTGCCTTTGATACCTTTCTGTGACCACTCATGCCTAAGAATCGAAGGTGATTTGTACTGATTGTGTTTCAGCGATGCTTTGGCTGACATTCAGTTCTCTCGCAGCAGATGGCAGTCCTACCAGCGCTTTGTGTGCCGGTGGAGGGACAGATCCTGCATCCTGCTTTCTGAGCTCAGATCCCTGCCTGCTTGCTGGCTCTGGTCTTCCCCTGAGCTCCTCATCCAAGTTGCAAGTGGTAAGGCAGCAGGGCTGCATGAATCAGTCCTGGGGAGGAGGAGAGAAGCGTGTCGTCGTACATGGCTGCAGTGATGCCAGAGGGAGGTGTTGAAGTAAGTGGCGCTGCCACAACTGGTTAAGGCCAATTGCTGTTCACCTCCTCTTTTCACAGCCTGAGGCTTGCTCCTGACACATTTTCTTACTGAGCAGGCAACCTGGGATATACCTCAGTGTTTTGTTTTGTTGGGTTTGTTTTGTTTTTTTTTTAAATTAAGGGTATTTTCTTCCCCCCCCCCCGTTTTTTTATGAAGTTTCTATTAAACTTAAGATTTCTTTTGGAGTGAGACTCCACTGCCAAAATGGGAAGTCTCCTTAGCCTGCCCATTCCTTAAGAATTATTCACTAATCCCAGACAGTTACACTTTGGAAATGAGAGGCTGTGTGATGACTATTCTTGACAGCCATTTTGTTAAATAGGAGCAGCTATTTTATTTGTATGGCTTTGTGTCTAGTCAGGAATTGGGTACTGTGTTTCCTCTCTGATGCTGCATACAGTCTGGAGAACCAGAATCACTGAGAGGTGTCTAACAGAGTATCACTTTTCTGTCTTTGTTATGAGGTTGCTCATTATATGTGGGGAAGTCCTGTTTTCATCTTGTCTTACGTGAGTCATCCGGGCTGATGCAGCAGAGCAAGGGAGAGAGGGAGCATCACCCATTCCATCAGAGCTCCTGTCTAAAGGTGCGGGTGAAAAGGCCAGTGCAGCAAACTCTCCTGTGCTCATCATCCCGGTTCCCTTTCCTTATGAGAGCATAGTCTGTATGCTCCCAGTGTATACATCAACCAAGTTTTTGGAAGGAAAGCCAGGCTTTGAATGCTTGCTCTCCGATAGTTCATCCCCTGCTTTGATGAGGAGCAGGTTAGTGAGTAAGCATGAAGTTGTATCAAACTCATGGAAATCTGTGGGTTGATAGCAGAGGGTAGAGTTTGCACAGGTCTCTCAAATTGCTTAAAGCTTGAAAGGATCAAGCAGATCATTCAATCAGTGTCTATTTGCTTGGCATGTCGCAGGCCATCACCTTTCATCATTTTGTGTTAAGCCCAGCAACCTAGATCACAGTAAAGCATACATAAGTTTCACTTTGGTGCCTCAGTAGAGAAATTTATTCAGGGTTTGCAGAAACCATCAAAGATGAAGCACCTGTTAGTTAACCAATTATCAGGTTAACTGGTTAGTTAACCAGTGCTTTTGAAAACTTTTCTTTCTAGTTGTTGGCTTTTGAAGAGTTTTCTGGCACTAGCTGCAGATCCTCCTAGTGATGGGAATTCTCTGTCTAGAGCAGTGCTGAGCTTCTTTAATTATCCCACCTTATACATCTTTTTCTTCCAGATCCCTTTTAAGATCTAAATTGGACATGGCATTTCAGTATGTGTCTGATAAGTGTTGTTCACAAATTTAAGCTCTCCTCCTACTTGCTACTTTGGCTTCCTGCGCGATGATACAGATCATGCATGACTGCCCACTCAGACAGACTTTGTGCCAGTAGCAGATTTCATTGCCATTAATTTTTCAGCAATTATATTGTTTGTATACTTTTAAAGCTTCTTACTAGTTTCTGCAGACATCCTTTAGAAATACTGACAGCTGCTCCTTGGGACCTGTCAGCCCACTAATTTCTAATTAAAATACTAGGGCCTGAGCAGTGAAGCCCTGAACCAAAGTTGACCTCTAGATGAACCTAACAACCTAACAATATATCTAATATGTATGATATTTATCACATATGTAATGTATTACCTTATTAATATATGCCAATTTATAAAAGTTTTGTTGTAACACTTACAGAACTTTGCTGTAACTGTTGCTGTGTAAGGTTTGTCAGCAGAAAGATATTAATTGTGTAACAGTAGCCAAAATTAAGCATGAATGTGCCCTATCGCCACAGATGGCAAAAGAATGTGACAAGCTTTGTTGAGAGATAGATAAACAAGGTTACTAGTTTCTTTTGTTCTTAGTATCTTCCCTCTTCTGCTCCGGCCAGGCATGAGATGGAAGTTAACAAGGAGAAAACCACACCAGATTTTTTTGCAGTTTAAGATATAAAGTTGTTTATTCAACTCTATAAAAGGAGAGACCATTTGCAGGGAAATTTGGAAGCCTCATCTATACAGTGGACTCGCTGTATAGTGACTTCCTAATTGCCAGGAAGGGTTCTCCAAATCCTTGCTGTAACTGGGCTCCCCAGCGACTGCGGATCTGGATGATGGTAGCGTATTAATAGGGCAGTTGGTGATGTATCTTTCTTAATCCCTATTGCTAACTCTATGTGGTAATGATTAGGTGCATTACCTTACTTTCTGCTTGCTATAGTAGTTTGCTTATTATTTTGCTGCTCTACCTTATCTTGCTTTGATTAATTTTCACTGTATTATTTTTGTAATTATTTTATCACTTTAAACATAAGTAAAAATAAGTTTGCTTCTTTAATTTGGTGCCTGTGTCCTTTGTGCTAACCCCATCAATTGGCAAAACACTAACCTATTTAGCATGTGCTTTATTGCTATAGTATGATGTTGTCTTCTAAGCATTGTGCCATATAGGGCTAAGTTGTATACCTTACAAAGGCTGAGGTGTTGCCTGTGTGTACTTACTTCAGTCAACCAAAGGACATTGAAGAGTGATTAGATTTGTTCAGGAAGACTTATTTTGGAGTCATGCTGCCATTAATTCTGTAATTTTTAGGAAGTGATCTCCTCGTGTGATTTCCCTCACTGTGCTTGGGGACTGATGTCAGCTTTTTTCCCCTACCTGAGTCACTACTGTTTGTCCTTTTGACACAGTATTCAAACCCTTCCACATCTCTGTGATTTCCCTAGAATTCCAGGATATGTTAAAAATTGACATCAAAGAGGCCACAGGGAGATCAGCCAGCTGTTTTAGTTCTTTTGAGTGGAAGCTATCTATTTTGTTGCTAGTCAAGTCTTTATAAATAGTAACAGCTTTCTCAGTACTGTATTTCTGTCTTTGAAGATGCTTTGCCATCCATCCTGATGTGATACAAGTCCTTTTCCTTTTGTTCTGTATTTGGACAATAATACAAATGAACGTTTCTGTTTTCATTGTATTTTTTAGTGTATTTTACTATTGCATCTGCTGGTGGGCCAGAATTGTTATTGAGGTTTTTTTGTTTATTGTCTTAGCCTTTTGGTTTGTTTTCTGAAATGAACTCAAAACTTGTTTGGGGCTGGTAGTGGTGCTTTGCATTTAGTTATAGAATATAGTAATATTTTAAGGTACTTTATAGTAGAGATCTATTCTGGCATGGTTCTGCAGTTCAGAATAATAAATCACAACTCGCATAGCATATTTGAGAGAAGAAAAGCAGCTCACTAGATTGTTCTTTTCAACAGTTTACAGTGAAAATCTTTAAAGAGTTTTTTAAGTTCTGACAATGTCTCCTAGAACCTGAGGAACTCCCTGTTGGGGGATGAGTGGGTGGAAATTTTAATTTGTATTTCATAAAATCATAGAAT
>VZTO01025287.1:0-73077 GCA_013400615.1 Syrrhaptes paradoxus
TTTTTTTTTAAGAAAATTTATTTCCCTTGGGTGTCAACCATAGTATTCTAAACCATTGGTGAGATCAGAGCAGTGCCAGCACAGTTGTAAAATGGCACAAGTGAGTTGAAAACAGTATTTAAAAAGAACAAACGAATATAAGTAGTATATTCATCTGCTCTGAAGCACATGTAACATTATGAAAGTGAGAAAGTTATTAAAAAAAAGCTTAAAAAGCTCAAAGACAGCAGAACTGCCTGATCACAATGCTACCAGAGAAAGTCAGGCATCTCAAACACTTTAATGTATGAGGTTAATTGGTGTTAATTTATTTTCTAGCCTTCCAGCTCAGACAAGGAAATTAGAAGAACTTGGCTACATGCTTCTTCTAAGCAACTTTTTATTTCTTCTTTTTTCTTTCTTGATAACAGCTCATAAGAGAAGAGTGGAAACAACAATCAGCAAGTACGATGTTATGGTTTTCTGGCTACAGCCACACANAAACTATAGTACAACAACGACCATGCTTCATCTCTCAGAAAATAAGAGATTGATATTAAGCTAGAAATACTGTGACATCCTGTGTAATTATGTCAATAAAATAATGGCAATAAACATGATCTGAAAAAATATAGGTCAGAATATTTGCAAATCAGAAAGTAATTAAACTTCACAACAACTTTATGAGGTAATAAAAAGTTACTTTTGTGGTTTTAATATGAAAATATTCAGATGGAGCTTGCTGCTGCTGTTCTAACTGCTGTATAAATACAGGTAATTAATTTCCACATACAACCCTCTTCTTTGGCATGGGAGTTCTATCCAGGTCAGAGGGAGGGAAACTGAGGCACAGGCAAGATTTTCAGAGGTATTTGAGTGAATTAGGAGCAGAAGTCCCCAGAAAATAGTGTTGAGATTTGAGTTCCTAATTCAGTCCAATGTCTTTGAAAACGTCACCTCAGAGGGAAAAAAAGAACCAAACATATGAGCATTGGTCTTCTACATCCATATTTAGGTGCATGTTAACGATTTGTTTGACATTAGAGTACTCTGAAGTTCTGCAAATGTTCTCCACTTTTGTTTATCAGCTCTTACTTGGACATAGTTTCTTTTTTCTTCAGGGTAGCAAATATTGCCTGACATGATTTGTCTGAGACCAGAAATGGAATTAGTAGCTGGGCCAGAAGCAAAATCCAGGGCCCTTCCTCCACTCTCATTTTCTAGACATTAGCTCATGTTCTTTGAAAACTCCGTGCTGCAACTTCGTTGCTCTCACAGTCTGCATTAAGCTTTAATTTGGGATGATTTGGCTTCTGTTGTGATTAAATTGAACTCTTATCATAACCCAAATACGAGTTCTCGTTGTGTGTTTTCCCAGAACACAACAATATTGGCTTAACACCAAGCTGGCACCCTGCACCCTAGAGCTTGGCTAGGAAATTATATCTGGAGACATGTACACATGGAAACGCTACTGTATACACAGGCATGCACACCCTCACACATGCACACCCACACACTATTTCAAACACTAAGACATGCCAGTGACACAGGACACTAGGGAATCTCCAGAAGTCACACAGAAGCTCCAAATTTTTTTGAGATGCAAAAGGCTTTTGGAGACCATCATTAGGTGAATCCATATAAAAGCGTTGCTCCAAATCTTTAAATAAAATTTTTAAAATCATTATTTTTTCTTTTTATTTGTCCACAGTCACAGTGGTACCCGAGAGACCCCCTTCCTTCCCCAGCTCCTTTCTCTGCTGACTATATTTATTAAAGGGAGGCAGCCCTGCTTTCCAGCAATTCATCAGCAGGGGTGAAGAAAATACACCGAGCACCCATCCATTTGAGTATCCTGGCAGGTCACTTGAGTCTCACTGTCTCCTTATTCTGTTCGTTTGCAGGAACTATTTTGTTTTAATGAACAAAACCCTTCAAACTGGTTAGTAACAAGCTGTGTCTCCGGATGCCAAAGGGACGGAACAGAGCCACTTTGTAAAGACGTAGGTTGGCTATCCTCCCTGCTCAGAAAGAGAAGGGCTCAGCTGAGAAATGCACTTGGATGGTGCTGAAAGTGGTTTGTCAAGTCATCAAAGGGCCTCTGCACCTCGTCGGAGCCAGCCCTGGGAGAAGAAGGAGGGAAATCTCCATCCCAAGACTGTCTCTGTCATTGGGAGATTGAGAATTAGCCTTTGCCCTTGGTAAAAGTCAGGGAGGGGAGGGACGATTCCTGGGAGAAATCTCACTGTGTCCAGTACAACATCATGGCAATTTACCTTGGCAAGCCCTACTGATCTTATTCCTTCCCAGTATCTTCAGGCTGCTTTTTGATTGTTTTCAAGGGATATTTCTCCTCTACTGAATCACAGTATGTTTTGTTCATCCCTCATTCTGAGACAGCAAAAAGGAAGCTTCAAAAGAAGCACCCAAAGGAACTAAGTGTGAGAAATCCCCATGATGCAGGAGAGCAATTGTCTCCCAGGGCTCTGACATGCAGCAGCTGTCAAGTCTGAACACAATGCATTTTCCAGTACAGTAAACCTTTACTTGGTGACGCTTTTCCATCAAAGGACTTATCTGCGTGGGCAGCAATATTTCCCTGTTGGGCTCATTCTTCCAGCCTCTCTCTCCCACCTCAGCCATTGTCAACCTTTCAGTAACAACTGCAACGCAGTCTAGTAGTCGTCGTTTCTTTTGGCCTCATTTCAGGCAAAAACTGTGTGTTTTAAGCTATCTGACAAATCTGTGCCCCGTTCACAAAGCCTTGAAATGACTTAATCCAAGGAGAAAATGTTTGCAGATTACATCTGTTGGAGTAAATACTAGTTTTAGTTTTCCTGCACTTCTTTCAGCTCAGACGAGGAGACGTGTTCCCCAGTGCCATAGTGCGAGCAAGAAACAGCCTGAGTAATGTATCCGCTGTACGGTGTGCCTTTCTGCTGCTCACAGATTGCATTGGTGACAGTCTGCAAAGGGCTCACTGGCTTCCATTCCTACCCTGACAGAATGGGGATGTGGTTTTCACTTTGTGCTTGTTCAACAGGAAATGATCTGCAGACCTCCATCACCAAAGGAGCACTGGCATTTTGTCCTGGTTTCAGCTGGGACAGTGTTAACCTTCTTCACAGTAGCTAGTGTGAGGTTATGGTTTAGATTTGTGCTGAGAAGAAGGCTTATAACATACTGATGGTTGTAGATGCTGCCAGGACAATCAAGGACTTCTTATCTTCAGTGTCTGCAGGTTCAGGAGAAGCTGGGAGGGAGATTTGTATATATTACTATTATTATTATAAATATTATTATCATAAATATTTTCAATATTATCATAGTTTTGTTATTAAGTTCTTATCTCAACCCACAAGTCTCTTTTCCCTTCACCCCCTTAATCTTCTCCCCCATCCCTGGGACAGGGGAGGGTGAGCGAGCAGCTGTGTGGTGTTTGCAACTAGCTGGGTTTAAAACCACAACATATGTCCTTCACCACTGCAATTTCACTGAATGTTTGTCATGCACTGGACAAGATGTGAGCTTTGCCCTCAGGTAGTTAAGCTTGTGCTATGTCCCCATTTTTTTACCAGCCTGATTTTCATATGCACTTCAATTTCTACTGACATGGATGGGTAAAAACAAGAAATGAAGTAGGATACCCAGATATTTTCAGCCAGCTGTGAGGCAGCTAGTAACCACTACAGTCTGCTATGGAAATGCCCCAGAAAAAAATTAAGAAGGAAACCCAGGTATATAAAATGCTTTAGGGCACCTTTCTCCAACCTGATATATTTAAAGAAAACTGCTTTTTTCTGTGATAAAATAAAATAAAAAGAAAATCAAGATAAAAATAGAAACAGAAGAAAACCTCCCTCATTTATGGTCCCAGTCAAAGCTGTACATCTACGAATGCTACTGGATTTTTTTAGCAGGGAAAGTGAGGGGAGAGCCTGATCCAGGATGAACACATGCATTGCATTGTCAAAAAATATCTACAGCAAAGCAGGACCCAGACAGTAGATTCATACTCACATATATTTTGTGTTCTCTGGAACACATTAAAAACTAACAGTTGAACTTTATAAATTTAAACTTTGGTGACTTGCTTCCTGCCTCCAAAGTGGGTTTTCTGTCCATGTTCTTCCTCTTAGTCATCTCTTCCACCCTCTTCCCTGTATCTTGTACCTTTAGTAATTAGAGGGCACTTGTAAGCCAATTTCCCTCCCCCCGCCTCCCCAAGGAAGGAGAGACTAGGGGAAATTTTTCTTACTGAAATATTCCTGTTATAGCACACATTGACACCATGTTCCAAGAAATCAGCAAGGGAAAATAAAAGGTGATGGCATCTTCCATTAATATGGTAATAACTGGTGTGCCTCAAAGGACAGCATACATTATTTGTATCAAACCATAAATTAGCCTAACAGGGCCAGACTGGATTCAAGACAACTATTTGTGCTGCTTTATACCCCTGTTAGTCCCAGATGCTGCTCTTTCACACCTCATCAGAATCCAAATTTAGACTCTCCTTTTCCCATCTGCTGCCTGTCTCCCCTGTTGAGTCCAGCCTTTCACTCCCCATGACCCCTCAGGCCATGACATTATTTCCTGTAGTGCTTGTGGAGGTGATTAGTGAAAACTAGGAAGAGGCAGGAATCTGGAAGTGCATTATATCCAGTAAATGAAGAAACATTAGAAGAGCGAGTTTGGGAAAAGGGGAAAAAAATTTGGGAAAGGAGCAAAAAAAAATTCAGTTTTAAATTGTTCATTAACTGCCTAGAAATTATTGTGTTAACCAGGCTGCTCTGTACCCCTCCTTTCGGTTTCTAACCCGGTGTTTGACTCCTAATTTTTCCCTAAGCCCAAATATCTCATTTAAATTCAGTTTTAAATTCCTGTTTTAAATTCATTGAGTGACTCAAGTCCTTTGCCAAGTAGGGGTATGCTGGAATTACTGGTCTCGGTGATGATCTGAGATTTGATCTTTTAATTTTGATTGGGGCCGAAAAAGAGGAGCAAAAAGGAAGAGAGAGTTCAATTTCAGCAAGATGTTTGACACAGGATGGATGAAGTCCAGAGCTTACAGAGTGTTCCAGGGAGATACTATGTCCTGAAATACAGGAGGTGTCAGAAGCCCTGTGAGAAGGGTTGGAGCTGAGCTGCCCAATTCCTGTTGCATGGTGGGCTGAGGGATGAAGAACATCAAAGTCAACAAGGAATGATGTGTAGAGCAGATGCCAGTTGAGAGAACAAATTCCCATTAAGGCAGTGACAAAGGTGTGAAATACACCAACATCAGCACCAGGTACTGAGCAAAGATGGGACTGCTCCAAGGACACATTCCAGTATGAAGCAGAGAGGCAAATCATATTGGGGTAAATGTTGACGAAGAAAACCTGAAATAAAAAAGGATGGAAATGCTATGAAGTGTGGAAAAACGATGAGATGCAAAAGGGATGCAGCATATTGACAAGGGATGTTCTTTGTATTGCAGCAAACTCAGTCCCATCTCCAGTTTGCTTGGCTGAAGGGAACAAAGCAGAACAACCTTTCTAAAAGTGTCCGAAAAGAATCAGAGAACAGTTCCCGCTGTGGCTCATTTTTCAGTCTCCAGTTCAAACACACCATAGCCTGTCTGTTCCCACAGTGCAAGGCTGACCTTAAAATCTTTCATGAGCTTTTGCTAACTGCAGCCCAGCTGGCTGCAGAGTTCCAGCCATCTGTTTCTATTTTTAAAACCCCAGGTTGCAGACAGTTTTCTTTAGCTACCACTCCTCTGGGGATTGCCTTGAACAGAATGGCACAAAGCAGCAAGGCCCCTGCTGGCATCCCTGGGATCCTGAGAGACTGAAGTGTAGCAGAAAGGGAGGCAGGACTGATCTTTTGCAAATGAGGAAATTTAATGGAGGATCCATTCCTATGAAATTTCAGCTCCGGAAGGGTTAGAAGGCTTCATGCTTCAATATCTAGCCACCAGGTAGCAGTTAAGCCAGCTGAGTGAAGAATCAGCTGAGTTTCACTAAGGAAGGTGTGGAAAAAAGGGCAGATTTAGACTACTAGGAAGAAATTTTTTATTTTGAGTGTAGTAAGACACTGGCCCAGGTTGCCCAGAGAAGCTGTGGATGCCCCATCCCTGGAGGGGTTCAAGGCCAGGCTGGATGAGGCTTTGAGCAACCTGGGCTAGTGCGAGGGGGTTGGAACTCGATAATCTTTAAGGTCTCTTCTAACCCAACCCATTCTATGATTTGATGATATCCCAAGTTCAAGGTTTCTCCTATAGCCTCGCAGCCCATAGGCTGCCTTTCCTACTTCTCCATTAAGCAGGTTTTGGCTCCAAGCATTCCTAGTGAATGACAAGTTTGCCTTGGTTGTCCTGTCCTATATCTCATGAAAGACTGAGGTCTTGAAAATCTACAGAACAGCCTAAGGTACAGATCAATCACATGATTGTGTACTAGAATATTGGTGTTCTTCTGGATTTGTACTATTGTGTAGGTAAAAAATTTCTATCTAAATCCAGATGTGGCTGGGATGCAACTGACACATTTGAATAGAAAATCCTTCTTTCTCACCAGATAGGCTTTCTTGAGAAGACTACACTGAATGTCTTCTCTGGTGCTTGACAGCAAGAGTTTATACACCTACACATGCTCACTTTTTACTGAGTCACATGAAAGCCATACACTGCTCTGAGAATCTAGCATAGCACAGCGCACCTACCACAAAAGAGGGTGTGATCCCACTGCTTTCCATACCTCAGCTCTCACTGAATCCCATACATTGCCAATTAATGAACTCTGCAGCCCTTGCAGCTCTTCCATTTCTATTCCATTTTCTTTATGCATGCAAAACATTCAAGTGTATTTACTAATTTAAGCTCATAGGATTGGACATCCTTTAAGCCGTTTGCACTGATTCATATTTGGAAAAAATGTGTACTGCTGAAACCCTACATTTTTTCTGAGTCCATTATTAAAATTTAACAATTATTTCAATGTTTGAATAGGGTCAGGAAACAGCTATTATTTATCAAGAAGCCAAAGTCAAGGCTTCTTAACAATATTGGGCAAAACTGACTAATTGGACAAACAATCCTTTAGGGAAAGAAAGAGGTTATTGTTCAGACAGTGAAAACCAGAGCATAATAATTAACCACTCTGACTGTTTTGACAAAAGGTCAGATGCAATAGAAGTGCAAAGTGCTTAAAAAGCCATGTGAAAAGTCCTCATGTGACAAGCCAAAGTACTTGAAAGAGGACATAAACAAAACTCGAACATGTAGATCTGAAGTGCTTTTATCACTTAAATGTCTACACAGAGCCTAGGTTGTCTTTAAGGTCCCTCAAAGCCTAAAGTTCAAGTTCCGAACAGATTCACAGCTTCACTCCTGCCAAAGCTCAGCCAGGAGACAGAAATCAGTAATTTCTCTAAATTCTCTGAAAACAAGCATTCACAGATTGCACTTGATCCATATCAAGAGGACCAAGCTTCTTATCAAAGGTGTCCTTCACCTTGCTTGATTTTAGTTTTCTAAAAGCTATTTCCGTGAACCCACTGGACAGAGATAGGTCACAGCTGAGAGTAACTCTGTCCTAAAAATGCCACCAGGACATATCCAGTTATTTCAGGATATGTTCACATCAGTAAATAAAATTGTCCAGTGCAAGTCTACTAGGCCTAAGGCCAAGTAGTATGGTATGATATGATATGATACGATATGATACGATACGATATTATATTACATTATATTATATTATATGATTTGCAACAATACAGCTCAACTCTCCTCCCCCAGTCCAAGGTGGCTTTATCCAAACTGCATGTTTGGAACAACCGAAGCACATCCTCACCTTCTGAACAGGGTCAAGCCATATCTGTTAGCAATTAAAAGAGTCTGGGCAGTAGCAGGACAATGCTAGAATGTGTACATTATCTTTGTTGGTGTAGACCCAGTCCAAAAGAACAGGTGTAGACCTCTAGGAGGGTCTGGGACAGTCCTGAGGTGGGTAACACTGCACTGGTGATGGGCCGTGATTCAGGGGCTGCCTGGGACTAGAAAGCTGGTTGTCATGCCGGTGGTTCCAGCCTGAGTTTTGGCACATCCTGCTGGGTTGAGGAAGGGGAAGAGAAGGTTCTGAGTACCACATCTGGAGTAGTGTGCTCTGGCATGTTATTTCGGGGGGCAGTTGTTTTTTTGTTGTGTTTTTTTGCCTTTTTTTTAAGGAACAGTTTTCTTCACAATCACAAGAGCAGTTGTTTTCTTCATTTTTTTTTCACTAGTGAAGTACAACTTTCACATTCCTTCCAGTCTTTTATCTACAAGCCATGTAAATAGAAATGTGGACAAAGATTCATAAAGTATTTTCTTTGCATTCAATAGATAAATGCTAATGAAAAAACATGTAAATCTGTCAGCCTCGGCAATGAGAGGAATGAAAATGAAATTTACCCTGGAGCAAAAAATACCCACCTGTGGTAAATAAATCTCAGTCTGCCAGTTCATCTGTCCTTCATCAATAGCATATAAAGAAAGAGTTGTTGAAGTACACTTTGAAGACTGACATAAATGGACTAACATGGATTAGAAAGGAATAAGAGCTCTGAAAACTAGAGTCTCACCGCATAATGCACACTTCTGGCAGGACTTTCCATGCCTCTCCACCAGCAGCGCTGGAGATATAAAAATAAATACAATTTAGCTTTTCTTTCACTCCTTGAATGATGCTAAAACATTTTTGAATACATCAGATCTGGGTCCAAGACAGAAAATACAGTCACAGAAGTGACCTCTCTTCCCATACAGCACTGATAGAATATAACATCGGGCAGGTCCATCATTTCCCCCCCTCCCCTTTAATTCATTCCAAGTTCTTCTTCATTAAGTAATAATGTGAAAAGGCAAAACAAGAAAAAGTTAGAGATCCCCAAGGGAAAGCAAGTCTGTGCTGCAGCTTGTAATTTTTATAGTCACATCTGTCTTTTGGACAGATTGCTACAAGTAAGTGCTCCATTTACTTTTCAGGAAAAAAAAAAAAGAAAAAAAAAGAAAAAAAGGTACGGCTGTTTCCAGCAATTGCACTTAACAGCCACTTTTTGCCAAGAGTTACTGTTTGGTTCCCATGTTTCCAGGGAACATTGTTTTGTTTGTTTTCAATGGGGAAAAAAAATATTAATAGATGGTTACTCCAGATTTTTATCTAGGAGTAAGGATACACCCTTTAGAAAAGGGAACTGACCACAAGCTAAAGGGAGAAGAGGTTAACAACCTTTAACTGTTAGTAGTCCTTCTTAGAACCTTGAAAATGAAGTGCAAGGTTGTCATGGTTTAACCCCAGGCAGCAATAAGTACCACACAGCCGCTCACTTACTCCCCTACCCCAGCAGGATGGAAGGGAGAGAACTCGAAGGGTAAAAGTGAGAAAACTTGTGGGTTGAGATATGAACAGTTTAATGACTGAAACAAAATAATAACAATAACAATAAATTGTAGTGAAAAGGAAAACGAAGACAGAGAAATAAAACCCAAGAAAGTGATGCAAGTTAAACAACTGTTCACCACCAACCAACTGATGCCCAGCCAGTCCCTGATCAGTAGTCCCCTGGCCAACTGTCCCCCTAATTTATTACTGAACATGACATCACATGTTATGGAATATCCCTTTGGTCAATTGCGGTCAGCTGTCCTGCCTGTGTCCCCTCCAATGTTTTGTGCACCCCAGCCTACTCGCTGGTGGGATGGTCTGAGGAGCAGAAAAGGCCTTGTCTCTGTGTGAGTCATCGTCCCTGTGTTATCAACACTGTCTCCAGCACAAATCCAGAACACAACCCCATACTAGCTACTATGAAGAAAATTAACTCTACCCTGGTCAAAACCATTTGAAAAGGAAAAGAAGAGAAAGGGGAAAGAAGTTTCTAGAAATGCTACAAAAATGGGCAAATAACATTACTACGTTGATAATTTTCCACGAGCTTCTTAATTCCTGCCCTAAGACAAGAATAGAAACAAAACAGAGGAAATGGCACAATGAGGGCAATTCATGGCAAATTTTAGAGCATGACAGGTCAGGAAGTTCAGGCGATCATGAAAAGGGGAGTGTACTGAGTTTCTGGGGTTCCTTTTTAACAAACTCTATAAATCTCATAACACAATGATTGGAAAGGCTGAAGACTTGTCATTTGTACAGGCATGGCTCGAGCGCAGTAGGGTATATAGTTCAACCAAGGCGAAAGAAGAACGCATCCTTTTGAGTGCTAATAAACCCCACAAATCTGTTGCCTTTTATGCAGTGTCACTTCTCTCCATCCATCGTGTCTATGTTGTGCTTAGTCTGTTTATGAAATTCTGAGGTATCCAGTAATTTATTACAGTATTACAGGCAATAGGGCTGACATCCATCTGGAGACCACTACAGGTGAGACAGCTGACTTGTTCTGCCAATCTATTACCTGCCCACCCCTACCTGAAAAATTAAAGTGTAGAAAAACAGGAAGGCAGGCATCCACGGTTATATGAAGTGGTCAGAACAGGTCCCTACGGAGTTTTACTCAGAAGCAAAGACACACACCAACAAATAACTGATCTGCTGGTAAACTGGGTTTTTATGTGGTCATAAATAGTTGGGGTCAAATTTTGCTTTCCCAAAAAAGCCAGTTGTTCAGAATAGGAGTTATGTGAGGGAGTTTAAGCAAAGCCCCACTACTATCAAATCAGAATTTAGTGTTTTAACTCCTTTTATAGATCTGAACATGTTAGATTTATCCAACAGCACAAGGGAATCTTGAAGTCAACAGGAATTGTCCCTTCTAAGGAACATAATTCATAGCCCTATGTGGCATATGATTTTAAGAACCTAAACCAATGTGATATCACAGATGCTTAATGTTTAATTATCAATTAACTTATTAAAACAGAGGTTTGCTTTCTAGTTCAGCTTTGGAAAGTCTATAAAATGATGCATTTGTTCTCAGAAGGAATTCTGAGTTAAGTAATTTCTGTAATATTAAACAACTTATATATAGAAAATATGGTCCTTTCAAGGGCATCATGCTTGAGTAAAATAAACTCAGAACCATTCTTCACACAGGTGTTTACTAGAGCCCAGGCTTTGACTGAATCACAACAGCCATATTCTTAATATAGTTTTATTGTGTGACTCTTGGCACGTCCAAACTTCAGCTAGGTATAAACAGGGAAAACATTGGAATACTATGAGAAACTCTTTATTAGTATTACTGTGTTATTTTAATTTTTAAAAACATGAAGTTATGAATTGTGACTGGTGCAGCTGGTGGATATGGAAAGACAATGGAAGCTTCCTGGCTTGTTGGCTGTCATTATGTTATGTTTCAATCGCCTTTCTTTCCTTGCGTGTGTTAAAAGTCTATGTTGAGTCGAGCGACATGAAATGCAAAATTAAATTGCCACAGTTACAATGGAGAGGCAGAGTATGTATTTACTTCTAAAGATAGATGACTAAAGTTAGGACCCATATGTCCTTAGATCGTCTATAGAATGGAGCTTAATGGATCAGCAGGGGTTTCTTCAGGGATGAATTCAAAGCACCTTACTCGGGCTTCTTCTAAGTTGTCTTGTGCTTGTGCATGCAAAAACCAGATGGTACTTTGTCAGCTATCTAAACCATGGAGCAAGTATATCCGCATTACTGATGCTGCCTGTCCGTGGGAAGACAACTGGCCCTCAGACAAAATGTAGCAAAGTGGATCATCTTTGTATTGCTCAACTTTGCCCAAGATAAGTTTGAGAGAATGCTAGGTGAGATGGCTCCTACAGGCATCAACAACTGTGTTCCTGTGCTTGGGAATATTCCCCTGGGGATTTTTCATGTATTGGTGCATACATAATGGGAACTGTTGTAAAAAACTGTGTTCCAGGCTTCCTCTTGTTGTCAAGGAGATTTTGTTGAGTTTTCAGGTGATCACATCTAAATACATTTGCTCACTTGACATTTTTTATTGGGTTTCCATATGCTGCTTCATGCTTTGAATTCCTTTTGCTGGGTACCTTCCAAATATTTTAATGAGCTCCTGATATCTTTTAAGTGTGCTTGCTTAGCACAAAGCAAAGCTCTTTGTGTTAGGTGTGGGGAGACCACTAGAAGCTATGGCTTTGCATTGTTTAGAAGCTGTTGTCCTCAGTTCAGGATCTAAGCACTACAAAAGCACTTTAAATGTACCATTAAGCTTTTCCTTCTTTAAGAAGGGAGGTGTTTAAACCTGGAATTCTATTGAAAAACATTTTATTTCCAAGAGCTTTACTGTAAATAGTTTAACATTATCCCTGTGAATGAATACACCAACAAATCACACTTCATTTCCTTTTTTCTTCACTAGTGCAATGGTTATTGTACATCTTTCATCTATTTTATTTATGATTGCGATGATCGTAAGCAGCTAGAGCACCGATAACATGACATAGTCCTATTATGCACAAAATAGAAAACTAGTATTGCTTGCCTTCAAAGTCCTGGAGTTTAAAGTGCAAAAAACAGGCCCAGATATTGCTCTTCCCAGGGTGTAGACTAAGGAATAAAATGTGAATCTCACAGTTTCTGCATCAGTGTGTGTTAAGTTACCTCAAGCTTGTGAAAACAATTTACTGTGGGTAAGTTCTGCAACTGTTCTGGCTCATAGATTCTTCTAGGCTAAAAAGGGTTAATTTTGGGTCAATAGATGCACTAGGAACCCAGCAAATGAAGTTGAAAAAAATATTCTGGAAGGTAGGTATGCTACTTAATTTCTAAGTATAGTTTAGATAGAGCTTCCTTGTCTCGGTCTTACAGGTGGGCACCTGAAGAACAGTATAGGAAATAAGATTGCATTGTGTTGCAAGGCAAATTAAAAATCAAGAATCATGAACATTTTGTGTGTTAGCACAACAGATTTTGTTTATTTTTAAACCGCCCCAAAATTCAGTCATGCTGTATGTACATTGACAATACACGGGATAGCACACCAAATGTAGACAAGAAAGATAAAGTATATTCTGTTTTAATTTGCAGGGGATTTTCTTTTTTTTTTATTGTACACCTGCTCAACCTGATGAAATGACCCAACCTATATGGATTCTCCTGTCAACCTTCTCTCAGTTCCCACATCCACACTATCTCTCCAACAGGAGACCTCCACCATGTCACCTCTGGGCTGTTTGAATGGCAAAGTGTGCAGCTTTTTATATAGATTCCTCTGGGCCTCATTTCTTATGTAAGACTCTTTAGTGCAGAACAAGTATATCAGCATGTATCTGCTTTAACTATATTCTATAGTTAGTAGGTAAGACCAGCTAATGCTTTGGGTTACTCAGGAAATCATAAGTAGAGCACACACGAAAACGGAAACAGAAAATAGTCTTCCATGTCGTTTAGAGTGTTAATTTTTTTTACGTTTCCAGTGTCATTTATTTTGCTAAGCATTGCTGCCATTCTTTCCACTTGTCTTATGCTCTTATTTTCTTACAAAACAGTATACTAGGCTTTCTGTATAAAACATACATATAAACATTTTTATATATATATATATAAAAAACCAAAGCAACAACCCCCAAAATGGACTTACACACAGGTATGGATTTGTCCCTCACTAGAAAACACACTGTGTGTATATCTATTCGTTGTCCCTGAATGTCACAGCACTAGCTATTGGAATGGGGTCAGGAAGAAAGAGGTCCTTTTTTTTCCTGATTTGCTTTAAACCTTCAGTGAAATTACATAAGATGAACAAAAGCAGAGTAGTCACAGGAACAATCAGATCCTGTTTACATATTGACACCATATTGTTGTTGCCATTGTTATTACTACTCTCCAATTTGACTTCTAGTTTTTACTTCCCAGGAATTAATATGTCGATACATGATTTTTTCATATATTCTCTCTCCTCAGAATAAGCTGGATGCAGGTGCAGGGAGAATGAACCACTAAAAAATGTAAATGGATGCTGGGAGTCTGGAGATTCTTGCCCTGATGAACTTTCCTGGCCTTCTTTCTCAGAGATTATCAATCATTTAGAAAATTATGGTTAATTCTACATAACGAGTAATTTTTAGTGACCTTTCCTTCCAACATATGCTTTTGGGCAATGATTTGAGATAATTTTTCACCTGCACCACTGGCATTAGATACCAGCCTTGCATATTTGTATAAATGTTTTTTTCCGGTACGAGGTCCCCATTACTGGTACAGATAGTTCTCTGTCCTGGGTAACTATTCTTTCAGCAAACAGACTGGTCCTTTGAACTACTGATCATTACTGAGTGATGTGCTGGGAGAACCACCCGTGCTAAATACACCAGAAAATCTGGTGGTGGTGTGGGATGGGTTAAGTTTCAGCCCAATTTATTTAGCTCACACAAAAATGTCTAATTGCTTCTTGGCCTGTAGCCTTAGCGGTTGAAAAACCCCATATATAAAAACGCTATTAAGGTTGGGGGTAAAAAATGGAAAACCATATTGAATGAAAAAAACAAAGTACTGCTTGCTGGTTTACAAAAAGTCTATAACACTGATAAAATCTTCAGAAACCAATGTGTTGGTTTGGTTTTTTTTTTCTTTTTTTTTCCTTGTCCTTTATTTTGGCTTCATTTCGACCCGGGAGTTCATATCATCTCCTTCCAGATCATACTCTTCTACTTGGCCGCTGGTCCACACCTTCACGCGGTCAGTCAGGTCGCTGCTTCTGGGAGCCAGGATGAAGTCGTAAATCAGGGCAGCGCTTGCTCCTCCAATGATTGGGCCAACCCAGAAGATCTGAAACACAGTTAGTACATCAGGTATTACCGCATTTGAAGCTGTTTTGAAAAATCTTCTCTGAGGATTTTCACCACAAAATTTACAGTGAAAACATTAAAACTACAGGTTATCACCTGAATATTTAGTTAACCACATGGCAAGAAACAAGGAATTTCTCACCATGAGTTGGCAACAGACCCAGCCATTAATAACTCTATATTGTCAAGTTCTGATATCTAAAATTAGATATCTACTGGTAAAACATCTCTCTTAACTCCAGATGGATTTGGCTTGGCTGGGGGGCAAAATTTAGAAAAGCAACAATGGCACTAGACTCCCTTCTTCCACCAATTTTCAGTAATAGGTGAATTAGAAAGTAATACTTAGTGAGGACCCAGTTAGGGGTTTAATTTTCTACTAGCTGCTATTTAGCTAATGACATTGCTGTAATTGTACTTATCTAATCACTTAGGGCAAGTAAAGTTTGGAGGTAGAGGTAATAAAAGTATTTTAATAGACGGGTTGATTTTATTAAAAATAACAGAAGATTTTGAAGGGTTTGAATGGCCAAAGAGCTCCTGATTCTGAAAAAGTTTTATTTTATTCAGCAATATCAGTGGTTTAATATGAATTATTACCCCTCTCCTTCTCACTGTACAAAGGAAAAGAATTTTTCTATTAAATTCTGGAAATACTAGTTAGTAGCTTAGTTACATAACCTTAGTATCCCAATAGGATTGTTTAAGTGGGAGATAATGGCAAAATTTCCCCAGTGAGCTCCTTTAGCACTTTACACTTTAGATTAAAATCCAAAATTTTCACAACTTATTGTACTACAACTAAATTTCCATGAATGCCTATGCAACTGGCTGCCAAAATCATGAGTAAGAGTTGGAACAAGGTACATTTTAAATATTCAAGAACATATGCTCATTTAGGGCTTTTATATCAGCCTTCTTTACTGAACTTTAGTGAAATAAGTAAATTTCAGTGAAGTTCCTCATTTTAACCACATCTAACCACAGGGAATAATCTAAAATTCAGAGTGTTTCCAGACCACTTACTCATGAAAGCACATAAGTAGACACTTAACTTTAAGATCAACATTTTATTAGCTTCCTAATATTGGATGATCCATTCCATTTTACAAACTTACTTAAGAACCTTCCTAAATTAGGTTTTACCAGATTAGGCACTAGCACTTTACAAACCCATTTTAAATTATAAATACTCAATACAGGGTTCTGTGCAATGAGGATTTAATGTTTAAAGTGTTTGGAACAAATAAACATAAATGAAAACAACAACAAAAAAATCTATTGTATTACTTTGAACATATACACTCAGCTTGAGGACTTTGTGATCTCCTGAGGCTTGATAGGAGCGAAAGGAGATTATTTTTTGTTAAAGGGCACCTCACCAATTTAGTGCTAATGATGCGTTTAAATGTTTCTGGTCTTGCACATAATGTATATGCAGAGCCTCTTGTAAGCTAAACAAACTTATTCAACTTACCCAGTGATTTTCAAAGTTGTTGGCAATCAGCGCTGAGCCAAAAGATCTGGCTGGGTTTATTCCACATCCGGTGTAGTCAATCTAGGAGGTGGAAAGAGAACCAGTGATGAACATGTGGCATCTTCATTACACAGGAGGGCGAGTGGCAGACTAGAGCATGGTCTGGGTGCTCACAACAGCTTCGTTCTTGACTGAGTCTTCAGCCAGTTTCATCCCACCCTCTCTTCCTCAGAAAAAGGGGGAAAGACCGTTTGCCATGTGCCTGTCCTGTCCCACTGGGGAAACTGGTCCCACTGCAGTGACTCCTCCCAGATGTGCAACCTCATCACTTATTGCTGCAGCCATGTGGGCCAAGAAAGAAGGACCATGCACATCACCAAAACAAGGTCAATCTCTGAAGTGGAAGGAGAAGGAAGAAACTATCATCTACCCACATTCTTCCTGCCTTCACTGGGCCATCCTGAGGTGCAACATTGCAGATATGAACTGTGAGAGATAAAACTTACCGCAAGAAGATGTCCCAAGGCAACGGAGAGACCAATGGCCAAAGGTGCTGATCCTGAGACATCATTCCTTCTCCGGTCTGTGGTGGCAAGGACACACAACACCAGCTGGAATGTGGCAATGATTTCGATACCTAGTCCTTGGCCTGCATTGACTCCATCTGAAAGCTGCATGGAGACAAGAAGTGTCACTTGATATTCCTACCTGACTTCAACCAATATGACAAAGTTTTGCAGGATCTACTTTCTCAATAGGAGAATGCAGACCTACACAGCCATTTCTCTCCTCAAGTTGCTTTTGCTTAACAGGAAAAAAAGTGAACAGAAATTAATTTTGAAACACTCACTGCTGTACTCAAGTCTAGGTGGTTGTTGGTGATTCAACATGATTGCATGGTGGCTGCATCCAGCCAAAGTGAATGCTCAACCACTAGACACCATGAAAATGTGTGACAAAAAATGAGCCAGAGATTCACCTTCTGTAGAGTTTACCCATAGAAGTGAAGTTTGGTGCCTTGAGACATTTATTCATTGCTTCTGAGAATGAGGATCCTGTGGTCATGTTAAACACTGCTCAGCTTGCCTTCAGCAGCAATTGCTAAGCAAACAAGGGCAGGAGGAGGAAGTTCTGCGTAGTTCTGCGTAGCTTGCAAGTATCTATCGCTGCTACTGACAAGTCACATTCTTCTCTTGTCCCAGCACTACCTATTTTCTGTAATTCATAGAATCATAGAATCACAGGATGGTTTGGGTTGGAAGGGACCTTAAAGATCATCAAGTGCCACCCCCCTGCCATGGGCAGGGACACCTCCCACTAACCCAGGTTGCCCAAAGCCTCATCCAGCCTGGCCTTGAACCCCTCCAGGGATGGGGCATCCACAGCTTCTCTGGGCAACCTGTTCCAGTGTCTCACCACCCTCTTAGTGAAAAATTTCTTCCTAATGTCTAGTCTAAATTTACCCTCTTTTAGCTTATACCCATTACTCCTTGTCCATATTCTAACTGCATTCTTAATCGCGACATCAGTAGAGTTTCTTATTAATTTAAATGCTGAAGAACATATTGAAAATGCAGTAATTCACATAAACAAATATAATACAATAGAAACACTGTCATATTTCAGGAGTACTGTTAGAAACTTGTGCTTAACTAGAAACTATGGATCTTAACTGTTCAGTGTTATAACAAGTTTTGAATTCTGCTTCTAATGCTATATTCAGTGGTATTTTAGTTAAGACAAGACAAGCCTATATCTGAGCTGAGTAACTTGGTGTTAAGTAGAAATAACTACACTGAACAGAGAGGATGAAACATGAGCTTGGACACAGGCCAGAGAAACTGAGAATGTGAGTGACTCAGTAGGAAGCAAGCTCTGCAAAACTTACACTCAAAAATAGTGCTATCAGTGGGTTATCTCATCTGTCATAGCCTCTGCATTAAAAATTGCTAGGTCATACATGACAACAACATAATTAAATGTTATGATGTCCTGTCCAGAACAATGAACTTATGGGAAATCATGCTTTAAGTCTGGTTTTGTGGTTTTATGCTCTCATTTCCTCAAAACTAATATTTGAATAACCTTAAAACTTAAAGATGTTTAGCTGAACTCTTTCACTCTCTGCCTTTGCTATTCACTTTTCTTGTTTCTTCTCTGTAACCAAGTAGCATAATATCAAATTCCTACGCACTGAAAAAAAATTGACTGAGTCTTCAGCCTGCAAAATTCTGCTTAGCTACATTAAAACCAGTAAAAATATATTGATTTCTAAGATCTTCCAATCTGAGGCTTTAATAATATATATTTTTATCTTGTTCTTTAATATGCAGGACTGACATTCCTTGAGTTAGAAGCAGTTTATTCATGGGCAGAAGGGAATGCCAGTTGAAATGGTTGGCATTTTGGTTCATCCTGAATGCCTGACATATCACTAAATTAATAGTCTATTACTTTTCCCATTCCCTTTTACTTTCTCTGGCTGCAGAGACAATGGGATTTGTAGCTTTTAACAAATTAGGCTTTAAATGCATCTTATTGATGTAAAAAGTAATATCACTTCAAGAATCTGGATTATAGACTCTAGAAAATCCTATCCCACATTTGGAGGGCCAAATGGTCAAAATTAAAAGGTAAGCCCATTGGCAAATAAGTGTGTGATATGCAGTGGGTGCACCACTTACCACCAAAGTGGGTAAGAAATTAAATTTTCTTCTGTCATAAGGCAATTCTTACACTCCAGACTATCTAGACACAAGGTCTGACGCATTGATGTTAGTATTTGAAAAGGCCTTGGCATTTCGAGTGATTGAACACTGACCTACCATTAGTCTTTCACTTCGTTTGAAGGGCTTCCGTAAAAGAAAAAACACAGTAAGAGAAAAATTGTGCCTTTAAAACCTGTGATAATTCTTATCTTTAAGAGGCGGAAATCATATTCTTCCTTTCCCTCCCGGAAAACACATCCTACAGCTGACGTGACTGGAGGTTATTTTCCCTGCTAATCAACACTTATTGATGGGCTGCGTGGAATCAAAGAAAACCTGGAAATGTCATAGGAAACCTTTTGCTTTCCTCTAGCGTGTAATTTTACGCAGGCTGACAGGGACGTAAGATTCCACTGTGAGAGCAAGGACTCTGGGCCGTGTTCCAACAGGAGGCAAACCAAGGCAGACCTTGGATGTTCTGCTTTGTTGTGGTCTGTGGATCTGCTGTATAGGAGCATAGCATCACAGATGTTTGCTGTTGGCTTACTTGTCAGAGCTACAGTGTCGATACAACAGCAACCTGGACCCTCCAGGAAACAGCAACCCATGGAAGGCCATGATTCTTCATGCATGATCAACATGAGCTGGTTACCCTCAAGTTGTATTTTCCATACATTATTCTGATTTTTTTTAAGGAAAGCTTAAATTTTTCTAGAACACCTGACTCCAGAAGCTTCAGCCTCTGTTAAGGTCAGGGCTGCCTGAAGCTTGATCTGAATCTAGTTCCAAGGGACACTATATGTTAGAGGCCTGACTATCTGAGGGTGACAATCAAACAAAGGCAAAAATCAAACACTGCTCTTAACATCTAGCATTCTGCTCCTTTAAATATCCAAAATATAAGGTAACCATGTCTATGGTTCTTAAATAAATAGAATAGTACTTTGAAACATAAGATCCAGTCATCTCTGCTGTAGGGTTGGGATGAAGGGCTGCATTCCCAGTGCCCTGTACCCACACTGCGATGACTTTTTTCCTTCCATTGGTAGGCTGCTTCCCAGCAGTCACAACAAAGTACACGGGCAGGGTATGTAGGCTGACACTGCATTTGCCCTTCATTTATCTGTGGGGAAACCTCTGACTTCTCATCTCAGTCTAATAACTCACATGCTCTGCATTTTAGGTGATGGTCATTAAGGCAACAGAAAACATGTCAGAGGGCAGGGAACAGCACAGCAACTCTCTGACCTTTTCATGCTTGTGACTTGTGAGGCTTGAAGAGAGGATTCAGTGCTTTAAGGAAACAAATACACTCTTAAGGTAGTAAAATAAAATACACAAGCTCATGTTCATCTCCAATAGTTTCCCACACCACAGGAGTCGACACAGACTTCTTTTTTGTTCACATAAACTTTTCTACTAAACTTCATTTCTACATCACTATTTTGACAGCAGAAGCACCACAAACATACCCAAGAAATGGGTTACATCATTGGCAAGGGCTGAGAGTTCTATGTAGACACATATATTGATCTCTCTCACCTGCGTTAGCTTTCTCTGAGTAATTATCTTGACTGTAATTGCACCTGGACCACAAGCAGAAGCCTACATATTGAGAAACCTCAGGGGAGGTTTCTCCTTCTCTGAGCTGAATCCTAATGTTTGTATTCTCACCTGAGTTCCTCATGAATTTGAACAAATTTCTGGAAGAAAACCAGTAAATTTATGGAAATTGTATCTTATTCAGAAAGCTGCTGAAGTGGTTGGAAGCTAAGGAAGCACTTGAGGCATGCCGAACCCCTTTGCTTTCCCCTACTGGATGTAGGGATGAGGTAAAATACCTATTCCCCATTTGAAGTTTAGCTTTATCGAGTTATGCAAACCAGCAACTTGGTTTGAATTCAGTGCTGGCTCTGCTTTGGACAAGAGGTTGGACTAGAGATCTCCTGACATCCCTTCCAGCGTGAGTTATCAGAAGATAATGAATAAGATAATGAATTATCAAAGACGTCGGTTCTTTGGAAAGGTTCTTCCTGTGGGAATGTCTGGGACGGAATTGCCTCAATGCTGCTCTGGCTTGGCTGAGTTAATGTCTGGAAACAGCTGGTGACATGTGCAGATAGTGGAGACACAGCTGATGGATCAATCACTGTGAAGGCTCCGCATAGATACAGTCCCTATAGGTGAGTGAGCCAAAGGACATGTAATATAATCAAAGGAGGACTATTAAACCCAAGGGCAAAATTAATGGAAAATCATTATCTAGTCATGACCATGAGAGTAGCTCGTTGAGAAGAACACCTGTTTTTTGTTCTTAGGAAATGAGTAGCCATCACATTGTTTCCATTTCTCCACGACGTCAGACAGGAGACGGGAACTACGGAAGCTTGTTTCTCAGAAGTGCCCTTAACTGCCATCTTTAGCTGACTGACTTCCACAGCTCCAAGCAATAATATGGGCAAATTAATGGTATGTTTTCTTTCCTTTTGTATTTCTTTTTAGAGCAGGATATTTATTAGTTGTCTGCCTTCAGATGAGAAATGGGGACAGGAAATTAATCTGGCCCAAGGTAAACCTGACTGTGTACTTCTCTAGTGGCTTCATATTTTTCTCATTAGGAATAAAAGTATATCAAGTTCAAACCTGTTTCCCGTTATATGGATAAGACAGTTTGTTATGCAAGGCGGTTTCATCACGTGGTGCTATGCTCCCTCTCGTCCAACAAACCCTCAGCTGTGGATTGTACCTTCTAGGGACCAGCTCACTTTCATATATCGGGGATTAGTTTCTCATTGTTCCTTAAATAACAGGCCCCTAAAAATGTACAAGTCTGTTTTTCAGTAGAGGAATGTCAGTTTTCTCCATTCTTATGAAACACTTTGCTGCAAGCCATGCTGGCTGATGTTTTTTTCAGCGAGACAAAAGTTAAACCACAATCATTTGGTGACACACATAAAATCACTGATGACTGGGACTGGCATATCTCAGCCATCCCCTAGGCAAGGCAGCTTTTGCAGAACCCCAGCAATAGCATGACTGGTACATAATAAGAAGCATGTTGGGGATTGACTATAAGCATATTGGCTTTTATTAAAGTGTTCTCAATATTCATGCTGAGAGAAGAACCATATTCTCCTGTCCCCATAAAATCTAGCAATATAAAGAGTTGTGCTTCAGTAAATAATGTCTTTATATCAGACAGATCTCTTTCAGTGTGTGTTGAATTCAAATATACAGTTAAATATTTGCACCTGGAATGCTGTTTTTGGCATCCTAAATTATTAGCTCATCTCTACCTTGGCAGACTTTTTTCTTAAAGGAAGACTTTGACCATTTTATTCAAGCAAATTTGAATAGACTTCTCTGGTTATGTCACTGGCTGACTGTTCAAAAAAAGGCCATCTCATTGTCTTACTACATTTTCTTCCTGTAGCTTAAACTTTCCTTTCTTTTATTTTCCTTATTTTTCTTAACAAGGAAACTTCTTTGCATTAGTTTAAATGCTCATGTCCTCTTTATCCCACACTGGAAATATTAATCATGCTGCTTTATACCAACTACCTATCATTTAAGTGTTTATCTGGGCAAAGTTCTTTAATGCAGTGTTCTTCAAATGTAATCTCAAAAATTAATCTCTCTACTTCCCTCAAAGCCATCTTCCACTCTCTGACCTGTCATTTTGTCTGACTCTTTTCATTCATCTCCAGCTCTGTCATTAAAATAACTTGATAATATACCTTGCTTCTGTTTGGAAGTCAGTCCTAGATCTCCATAGCTATAAACCTTCCTTTAACTCACAGTCAAAATGTTTTCAGAGACCTTTATCCTCAGCTAATAACTACAGCTATTCTCTTCTCTCCTTGCTATTTAACAAGTATGACTCTGAAATGGATGTTTCTATACCCATTATTTGAGTGTTAGGAATTCAGAGAGTACAGAAGTCTAATTTCTTTCCTAAGTAGAGACCGGCAAAGATCTGAAGAGTTTCACTTAAAATTATGCAACAGGAGCACTCCGAAGAAGCTGCTTATGAGGCAAAGAATTAGCTTTGGATCATATCCTAGATCAACAATAGAAGCATTCAGCAGAACCTACGGACAAAACATATTGTCCCCTTCTAGATTATCCTTCCTATAAATACAGCCTTAAGCGCTCTAAAGGGGACTCATTCAATTCCCAAAGCACAAATCATATTTTCCATTCTTTGGACAGCAGACACCCTCCAGGAACCAAGACTAACCTCCCTCCTCCCACCCTATCTTCAGGCTGATGAGAAACTAGCCAGGGCTTTGTGTCGTAGCAGTCTGATATACTGCAAAGAGAAGAGTGATGGTTTCATTTGTATTAAACCAGAGCACATAAAGCTTACATGTGAGGCCAGTGACAGTCAGCAAAAGTCAATTATTGTATAGGACGTCCATTTAGCACAGTTACAGACAGATCATTTGTCTCATTTACACTTTTTTTTTTTGATGTGCCTCTGGCAAAGTTGCTTTGGGGAAATTTCTTTTTAATCTTGCTGCTGAGAAATAAATAAGTTCTATTCAGAGGATGAGGAATGGTGAGTTGTTTTTTCTTTTCTTTACCCAGCAAACCCCAAGTAAATAGTTCCTTTTCGGTAACACTTTTCAAGTACTTATTTATACCAGGGAGCTATTTATGATCTCCTGTATTGTCAGCCCTGAAGGAGAGGGTTTTTCAATGGGGAATTTCAAGTATATCTAAATCTTGAGCCTAATAAAACCTTCCTTTCTATGTTGTTACTGGAACAACTAGCTGGATTTACTGAAACCTCACCATATGCTTGTTGGCCATTGCACCAAAGTGATGTTCATTTTATACTTCTAGACAAACACTCCAGCAAACCTGTGAAGTTTTCAAGCTTTCCAAATCTGAGGTAGTTCATACAGTCATTGAAGATTTGGCATTTCCCTGAAGTTAGAAAACACCTCTGAATATGTGCAATGGGTTTCAGGAATTAGCAGAACAATTCCAGTTCCTTCATTTCTCCACTTTGTTCATCAAGCAAGAATTCTTATCAAAGTGAGAAAAATGGGCCAAACCTGACTTTATTCATTCCTCAGTCCAAATGCAGTCATCAATAACCTCAGGAGAAGTTGCGTCTGTATGCGTAAGGAAACGCATGCCACAGTTCTGCTTTGGAAGTATTCATTGACTTCACTTAGCACAGAATTACCACCAAGAACCTGGAAAAGTTTGGTTTTATGTGATACCTCTCCGTGGTTCCTGGAGAAGGGATGCACAGGACTCTACCAGGAAAGTACACAGAGGATTTCTTTGCCCCTTTCCAGTCTTCAAATACCAAAGGAAAAACTCCTTGCAGAGATTTCAGAATACATTTTTGCCCTCCAGGATGCATGTCAGGCCCCATATATTTGGTTTAAAAGATTAATGCTTTTCTTTAGCCTCAGATCTCATTGACTCCAATAATGATGCAGCAGTTAAACACCAGCATTGGCTCTGGGTGTCAAAAAGAGCAGTATTTTCCCATCAGGTTGTACATGAATAAACACACAGGACCACATACTGCTCCCAGCCAGGCCAGAAAAACCTCTGGGAGGTTTGCTTGTATTGGTATTAATATATCGGTGTTAATATATATTGGTATTAATACTAATCTGGAGGTACTGAGGAGCACAGCCACAGACCATGAGGTCTCATTGTGCCATGTGCTGCATCAGCCCACAATGAAAAGGGTGCCTCTGTCTCCACATATCGGTAATAAAGAGAAAACGATTTAAAGACAGAGATATACAGAAACTGAGAAATTCAGGTCTCAAACTTGCAGATAGTTTGCTGACTATGAAGTTGAGCACAAGCACAATAATTTGATCTAGTTTCCCTAATTCTGGAATAGATATTTTTTAAGAATGGATATTTCTTTGACATTTTAAACTGTGATATCAGATAAAGATCTCTCTGTTATTGAATTCTCTCAATTAAGCTAGAGAATGGACAAATAAGCAAAAATGTACTACTGCTCTAAAGAAAACAGGCAATTTCCTCTTGAGACAAACAGGAAATTTTTCAAGGGCTATTTTTTCTTCCTTTAGTACTTATGATGTGGTTTAATATCCTTGTTTAAAACACACTTCTGTTAAGGGTAGTTATATACAGTCTCGATAGTGACATTTTTTATGATTCTCTGATTAAAAAAATATTATTCTTGACTCACCTGAAGGTTGAAATTATCTGCTGAAGTACATGAGCTCTGCTACAATGACTTGCATGTTGTTTTACCATTGCATCGATTTAACCAGAAAAGATCTATAATATTAATTCTCACGTTTGCTGTGGAAATTTCCATTTGTTCTCAGGCTGTGGTTCTTGCCATGTCAGATCTTGACTTAGAATCGACACCCACTAATAGGGACTTTTAAAAAATTTTCTGGTTAATTTAAATTTGGAAATGAAATTTGGGTTTGCCTCATCTGAAGAATCTCTCTATCTGTCTGCCTCTGGTGTGTGAGCATATGTTGAGGTGTATATGTACATATGCACAAAATATCTAAATACATATGGCACAACACATAGAATGATAAAGAAAAGAAAACAATTTTAACTGTTTATTCCCCAGTCAGGAAGGTTGGTGGCAAAATGAATTTCCTTATCTTTCATACTCAATCCTCCTTAGTTTGACAGCTGGTCAAACACAGAAAAAAATTTATTTTCTAAGAAATCCCAGCATGACTCCATTTGAATGACAATATTAACCAATCTACTGAATTAATAATGTTTTCAGGTGTATTGCAACTCATTACTTTACAACTCTGTGCATCCCTTTCATCAATTTATATCTTTTGTATTTAAAGAGGACCTTTAATCTGAGGCTTGCAGACAATTTTTTTTTTTTCAGACTATGTACCAGTCATCCTTGGATCCTCTGGATGTGGACCCAGTTCATGGTACAAAACCCACTTGAACCACTCTCTTTGAGCACCAGAAGACTGGTGTGCAGGTGGATGGTCACTGAGGGCCTTGCCCTGCGTCAGAAATGATCATGCTGCTGCATCCCTGGGTGCTTTCTGTCCAAAGCTCAGGATATGGCCATATTATCATAGAACCACTAAGCAAATCTTCCTAGAAATAGGAATAAGAAATAACTTCTGAGACCTGAGATAAGGTTTAGAGCCATAAGCCCTGCTAGACCCAAACATTCTGGAGGATGTGTGATAACCGTCAGGTTTACATCTCAGCGCAGATGTTTCTGCTGTCACTGTGTGAACACACATAGCCAAGGCTATGGTCAGTTTTGAGCAGGTGCCTTTCCTGCGTTCCACCTCCCTGGCCTGGTGCGGTTCAATACAATGCTGGCATGCCATAAAAGACTGCTGCTGCAAAAATTGAAATTGAATAATGAGCTATTGTTGTGGCGCTCTTTGTTGAGAAATAAAAATCCTGGACTAACCTTATGTACAGGAACCATTTTGCTCCCTCTAAAAATGCAATGACTTCTGGTCCCTTGTCGAAGCTCGAGTGCTTATGCACGTAGATATCCCCGCACGGGCAAGGTTGGCAGGAGAAGCCCTACACTGGCTCGAAACCAGGGAGGGTAGAGGGCAGTGGCAAGGAGAATGAAGCTCATTGTGTTGAAACTTGAGAAAGGCACAGTATATAATTTGCACCGAGGATTTTTAACAAGTACTAGAGGTCAGGAGCTCAGCTGCTTGTCTCATCCATCCAGCGGCACCTCTGGAACTCCAATTTTCCACACTGACTCAGAGGAAAAGCAGCATCACTTAGTTGTCCACTCATACTGTCAAGTTCTCGGTTTATTTTGGAAGTTCTTCCAACTCAACCAGACTTTGTTTAATTTGAGGTTGAAGGAGAACAGACTCATAGGGTGCGGACACAAAGCAAGAGGGAAATCACAAGGTAAACACTGAGTCATCAGGGACAACCATGCAAGTCCTGCTCCCCATGGTCAGAGGGCCACCATCACATTTGGACCAAGTGTGGGGAGTCTACTGATTCCTGTCTGTGATCCCCTCTAAGGCCACTTTCTAAAGGATGGGAAAGATTTGATAAAGCATTAAGAAGTTATTTCTGACTCACACACACCATTAAAAGCTAAATGGCAAGCCTCAACTTTATGAGAGGGAACTCCCAGTGCAAGGATAATTTTAAGTTTGCACTAGGTCTCTGTGTCTTGGAAATTTTTTGGGAGAAAAATCACCAGTACTCATGTCCTACAGATAAGATCAGACACCTGCAGAGTCTAAGTATCCACATATGCCTCATCCTATGCTCTGATCTCCTGGAGACAAGAGATTGTCCAGTCTTCAGCTCTCCCAAGTGGCTGAATAAGGCTGGAGCTGGGGGACACACACACAGCAGAGGACAAAAGCCAGCTCCAGCACAGGGGTTCAAAGCTGTTTTGCTGCTGCTGGACCACAATCCAGCTAAGTGGGATACCTTCCAGAAAGGGGATTCATTCTGTGCTGTGACTTTGGTGAGGGAGGAAGGTGTCTCAAAGTAGCAGATGCTGCTCTTGGGTGAAGAATTAAGGACAGAGAAGGGTTCGTTTCGCTCTGTCTTGGAGAAAGAATTTGGAGTTGACCACTGTGTGTTTATCACCAACGGACATTACATCCTTGTGTGCACCGGTTCTGCCATAGCTGATCCAGCTTTGGGAGCAGTAGTGACAGAGACACAGCCAATCACCCTGGAAATCCAGAGGGTATTCCAGAAACAGGTGACTTTCCATGGTCCAGGGGTGGTATTTATATGACTATTCACCCGTCTTAAGAAAATGCTCCAGACCTCTGAATCCACTGACCACAGATCTCTTCTGGCTTTTCCAGAAAGTTCGTTGGTTGCACAAACAACATTTTTCAGTCCACTGACTGCTTTTTAAAACCAAGTCCTTCTATTTGTTATTCTTGGTTGTTTTTCTTTTCCCTTTATCTACCCTCAGCAACACTACCTTCAGGTCTGTTTTCCTTGCCTACAATTTTTGATCCACTTGTAACTTTAAAAAAAAATAATTTTGTTATAAACTTCAAGGCAGAGTTTTCAAATAGTTTTCAAATTGTAGCCTGAAGACTTAGGGGGGCACATTTCCTGGCACTTTACTCAGTATGCTAAAATACTAAAATTATGCAATTGTAAAGCAGTCTCCACATTTTTCACAAACTCTGATTATTTTCAACCAAAAAAAAAAAAGAAAAAAAAAAGAAAACAGAGAGAAAGAGTTTTTCTTAGCATGTTTTTAAAAGCTTGATAAAGGTTCTCAGGATAATCATTGCTGAACTGCAAATATTGTGTTACCTTACAGAAGTTTCCTCTCACCCGCCTTTCCTGCTCGAGCCCTTGTTGGTCATTAACTGCCCGTGATGAAGTCTCTTCCATTATCCAAACTACAGATCTGTCCTCACTAGACAAGAGCCAGCTATGCTGGCAGATGAGTTTATTTTGGATGAGGTATTCTCTATTCTTACAGTTTTACCTAATGGAAATGTGTAGCATGTAGTAATCCAATTGCCAAAAAAAAAGATACAAGATGATGTAAGGAAAAAATATTTAAATTTTTAGAACGACAAACACATTGCATACTCCTCCGTCGTTTTTCCAGTTCTCAAAGTTTTCACCTTGGCATGAACACCACTACAAAATTATCCGGGAAGGTAAGTGTCTTAAAAGGATTCAGTAATCTAAATACCTCTCTGCATATTGTCCAGAATGTCTCATTCAACCCAGGCAAAATAAGGAAAATTATTTCCATTGACTCCAGTAAAGTTTGGATCAAGAGCAATCCCATCTAGTGGGAGGTGTCCCTGCCCATGGCAGGGGGTTGGAACTTGATGATCTTTAAGGTTCTTTCCAACCCAAACCATCCTGTGATTGTGTGATTCTATATGTGACTGTTTTGTTTGTATAAAACAGATTTTAATATTGAACATGTTAGATGACTGTCCTGCTTTTTCATTCTCCTTTCCTTCTCCTCAGCCTTGCACCTTCCATGGCTGGTTTTTATGCTTCATTTGCTGGTGTTTCCCTTCTTCCCTTTGGGCAATGAGAAAGGCACAGATTCATCACACGTTTTGGGTACTTAACAGAGGCTTCCAAGCCTGAAGCCCATGACAAAGAAGAGCTGGCTGTCTCTGGTGGACAGTTCAGTGGATCTAAAGGCTGAAACACCTCTCTTTGTCTCTCCTTCCCTGTGAACTAGAGAGGAACCTACGGGAATGGGTTCCTCACTTGGCCCCTCAGTGCAAGACCTACAGCTGGGCAGGGAAAATCTAAGTTCAGGCATGCAATCCCACCCACTATCTACTTCAGCCTTTAGATCCATTGAATTATGACACTTTTTGTCCTTCCTCTGTGAACAGGAGAGGAACCTGGGTTCCTCAATTGGTCCATCAGTGCGAGACCCACAGCTGGGCAGAATAAATCTAAATTAAAGCATCCAACACCAGATAGCCACTGACTCCGTTAAACTGCTCCCATCACATTTTTCCTGTAAAAAAAACAGCCCTCGGAGAGCACGAGAGGGTCAGAACAGAGGACACAGTCATGCACATCCAAGCTTTCTTCCCAACCTTGTCAAACAAGCAGCACTCCCTTTCTTTCTATTCTTTTTTTCAATAGTGAATCTACACCTCGTTTTCCACAGGAAGGGCAAGAAGACAAAGCACCTGGCAGGGATGCCAGCTCTGTCTCTCCCTTCCTTGTCCTCAGGTTAAAAAGCATGACATAAAAGCAAATCTCTGTGGTTTCTCCTTATCATCTATTTGCCGAAGGAGGCAGCGTGCTCTTGGTGCTGGGCTGTGGTTTCAGGATACGTCCCATTGTGATCAGCTTTGCACAAAGACAGCTCTGCTGTTCTCCCCTGTGTTTTGCTCAGACCCAACTCCCCTCTCAACCCTCCCCTCCCCAGTCAGTCCCAGCTTGTTAGTGGGAAATGAATGGATTTACTTTCCTCTCTAGTTCTTTCTTGCAAAGGAGAAGAACAGCTGCTGCCCTCCCCATCCCCTGGGAGGTCACCCCACCGCTCCTCTAGCCAGAACACTTATAATTGGATGTGAAAGAGAGAGTAAAAAACGAAATCTTGAGTATTTGACAATGACAAGCACTGAGACCAGTGCTTTTCACAGTGTTCAGGAACCACTTTATCCAATAATTCATGCACAGAAAGTGTTATCAGATTTGCAAAACAGGCATGATAGACACTTATGCTATCTGGCTTTGCCTACAGTGTATTTGAATGCCTTGGAATCCATCTATCTGATTGTATTCCAGAGGTGTTCCTGCGTGGGGGACAGGGGGAACAAGGCTTCCACCCTAACATGCAATTTTTGGGATTCATGAAGTAGTCTCTCCAGGAAAGAAAGATTTTTCCTGATCTTTCCATCTGTCCCCATAGGCTCTTCTCTTCCAAGATGCCCTCATGCAGAGCTCTGAATAATGTCTTTGCACCTTGGAGAGTTACTGACTGAGGAGCAAGAAAAGTTCGGGATGATCATCTACACCCCCTTTACAAATGGAATGTTTCAGGGCTTTCGGATGGAGGAAGGAGCCAAGCCATCGGCATTTTGTGGTAAGCAAAAGGGGAAGACCTGATGTAAGTGCTACTAAAACCAGACCTCCCGTGTTTAATGGCCATTGGACCTCTCAAGGAAACCACTTGGGCGGATACCCTGTCCCATGTGGTTGAGCAGTTCCCTCTGCCAGTGGTTTCAGAGGAAAAAAATCACATATCGCACACACAGCCAGAGCCTTCTGGTTAATAAAATGACTTGCTCTTATTTCCCAAAATGTACTGTATTAACCCATCAAAATTTCTGAAACGGTGGCAGGGTGGAGTACTTGTGGGCACAGGGCTCAAGGGAGGTAAGAGGTCAATCCACAGGGTAATGAGAGTAGATGACACTAAGCTGTCAGGAGTCACCTTCTTAATATCAAATTTTATTATGTTTTCAAAAACTGCCTCATTTTTTGAATTAACTGTAATGCCACAGCATGCAAAAACATTATTTGTTAAATTTTTTTGGTCCTTTCATCCTCTTTTGCCTAAATGATTTCTGAAGAGAGATTGTATTTGCTGATTTATGTCCCAAATATCCCTGCAACTTCAAATGGGCATAAGATTTCAAACAACCTCAAGTTTCAAACTGCAATCAGGAATATTCTGTGAGAAAGGGGCCATAGAAGAGATGTGAACAGAATCGGGTGAAATTGTCATCTAGTGGGAGGTGTCCCTGCCCATGGCAGGGGGGCTGGAACTAGGTGATCTTTAAGGTCTTTTCCAACCCAAACCATCCTGTGACTCTGTGAAATAAGTGACTAGAAGGGAATTTCTATTTACAGTACTCTGTGTACTGCTGTGGCTGTGGGACTGCCTCTAGCAGTGGGATGATTTCACCTTTCAAATTTTATCTATCCTTTTTGCTCCTGTTGTGGCACAATAACACAGCAACATGACGATGTTTTGAGGAGGAGGCTTGTGGCCAGGCAGTTTTTATGCAGCATGATGGTGAATAGCTGTGAGCACCTGGCTGGGAGGGGGCTGAAACCTGCACCCCAGTTAAATTTAGCTGCCTCACACCTTTCTGCAGTCTACACCTGAGAAATCAGGTTTTTTCCTATTTTTTTTCACAGCAAAAGGAGGAACACACTGAAAGCGCAGCCGGGATTCTGTGTCAGGCAGGATCTGAGCACTCTGCCTATTGCAACAGGTAATGCTCTATCACAAGATAGAGTTTCTCTTGCTGCACATCTAACTCACTATTCCCATAGGTTTCCACTGCTGTCACCATCAGGTTACACAAATAATTAATTAGATATTGAACCACATTCGTAGGAGCAAAACCAACATTGGTACATGCACATTGATCAGCATGTTACCTGAGACCTTCAGAACTACAAAAGGGACTCAAACATGTAACATCCAGTGATTTTAATGTTAACCTGGTGTCAAAAGGCATCTTTCAGACACTTGGATGTACAGAACTGAACATAAGCAAAACTGATCATGTCCTAAAGCTCTGGAAAGGGAGCAGGGAGGAAGGACTGTCCTTATGATATACAGCCACCCTGGGATCAGTCAGGACTGGATCCCCTGCTACAGGTACAATTGGCTGCCTGAGGTTGTCATCACCACCACCATCACCACCACCATCCCCACCACCACCCCCCATGCACACATCGTTAGTAGATCACAGGTGTTACATTTCTATCCAAAAAAAAACAAAAAAAAAGGAAGGAAGAATTAAAAGTTTCTACTTACGGTGTTGAGCCCCAGGAGGTTGTTTGGGAGAGAGGAGGTGACTCCGGACAGAATAGCTGTGGCCACCACGGCCCCCAGGCACTGGGCGATGATGTACATGAGCGCCTTGAAGATGCTGATCTGGCAGCTCAGCAGGAGGCCCAGGGTGACGGCCGGGTTCAGGTGCGCACCGCTGATGTGGCCCACGCTTTGTGCCATGGTAGCGATGGATAAGCCAAAAGCCAGCGAAACCTTCACGTTGTCCTGAGACCTTGTTGACGTTTTGTTGCCCACCACTGGGAAACTAAAGCCCAAAGCCGAGCCAATGCTGATAAAAATAAAAAGGCTCATGGCAAGGAACTCAGCCACCACTGCCCTCCAGAACATTTTCTTTTTGAATTCACTAGCCATCTTTCCTCTCTCTCTTTCTCTCTCCCCTCCTCACTTTCCCTTCTCCCTCTCTCCCTTCTCTTCCCTGATATTTTTCCTTTGAGGTCTGAAGAGAAATCTGGAGAAAAAATGCAGTCCTTGGATTATTTATAGGGCTTTGGGTGGTCTGTAGGAGGGAAGGGGTGTTGCACAAAAGGAGGAAAGAACGTCTACATAGATGCTGACTGCTAGATTGATGTAAGACACTGCATGCCTGCCAAAGTTTTTTCTTCCTTTTTTTTTTTTTCTTTCCCCCTCCCTTTACAGCATTCGATCTCTGCTGCTGTTTTTAAGAGGCTTTTTCAAATCCTTTGAAAAGTCTTTAGCCTGTGGAATTTTACCCTCACTTCTTTAACTCCTGTATCATCCTTCAGCACACAGATGGGAGTGAAAGCTTTTATGGGATTTCTGTCCTGAGCCAGACTGAAACAAAAAACAAAGTTATCTGGTGCAGGCTGGTGAGTTACTGACGCTCAGCTTCACCAGCAGCGGGTGACATCCGAAAGTAGTAAATAAAACTGACAACTCAATGCCCACTCTGGAGATGTAAGTACCTCTGTTTCACTGGAAAACAGGTAGAAATGTCTCTTCTGCCGGCTCTGTGGAGACTTGAACTTGTTTCCTGACAGCCGTACACACGTATTTACACAGGCTCGCACGAGCTGGTGTTAACTGATGGATGGGGGTGATCGCTTTTAACCTCTGTCACCACTGTGTAAATCTGCCGTAATACTGCATGTAAGCTGGAAGCTTTATGTGGATGCAGCTTGGATGCTAAGATGATTTGGGGCTGTTTGTTTTATTTATTTTTTTTAATTTACTTCATTTCTTCACTTTTTTTTCTTTCAAGCACAAAAACATCTCAACATTTCCCCAGGCTTTCTCTCCCACACTCCTGACCGGCAGGAAAAAAGCCAATTTGAGGGTTTCCTAGCCCATGTCCTGCAGCGAAAGCGTATCTCACGCTGCTTCGCCGAAGGTTGCCTGTCCTGGCTGTCACCAGGGAGACTGGCTGCTGCCACCGAGCCGCAGCACTGGCCAGAGACAGAGACAGACAGGGAGGGCGATGGAGAAGGGAAATTACATGCTTGATTTTGCAGACAAAATGAGTGTCCTGGCAGTGCCAGCGCGTCTTTTCGGAGCAAAAGGTCTAAGTGCCTCCGGTTTTATCGCAGCAGAACTTGTACACATGCCTCAGATTAACCCCTGTGTTATCAGATCTCTGCCTGCTCTAGCAGCTGGTGGTACCTTTGTCTTTAAATCAGGGGGTTTGCTCTGACTTCAAACTATGCAAAAGCTGATCCAGAGGCAGAAACACACTCCCCAGGCACAAGATGTGTATTTAAAATCAGCCTCTTTCTCTCCCTTCTTATTTTTTTCTTCCTCTTCTTACTTTAGTGCCCTAGTGTTGACTTCTAAATTGTACTTAAATTAATTCAAGGCTTTTCCTTTTGGACAATATGTCAATATGAAGATAAAATCTAATACACACCTGGGTAGCATTAGACAGTCAAGAAGATATTTTAAAATATATTTGGTTTTCAAAAGATGATTTAGATACAAAAATAAAGACTGTTTAAATAAAAACCCAGATGTCTGCAGCCTGTCATCCCCAAGTTCTTACTCTTTCTAGACATCAGATGTTCTTGATTTTCCATATAACTGATTTTATTTCCTTCTATGTTATAACAGACTTATACAACAGAACTGTACTAGTGAAAAAAAAGATAAAGAAATGGTAACAAATTCATTATTAGTTTTGCCCTTCTAATTACAGCAGGACTTCAATGAGGAACCATGTGTCAGACAAATCAAAAATCAGATTCAGACAAACAGGGTGAAATTTTAACATAAGACACTTTAATATAAGGTGCTAGTTGTACCCTGTTCAGTTAAACTTTTTATTTGCTACAAACAGTCTCTGAGACTTGAAGATCACGAGTGAGCAGTTGCTCTGGTCCTGCCAAGCAGATGCCCAGGACACAGCATATGTCCCACAACTCAGGGAACCAGGGAAAGCAGAGCTCCATGAATAGCTTACAAGAGTTTCCGTGCGTCCCAAATTGGCACCTGTGGGACAGAGCTGCCTACACATCTGCTCGGCTGTGTGCACAGGAAACTCCCTCTTTACTCACTTCTTCCTACAATTAGGATCTGGATGACCAAACCACCTCTGGACCAGTACTGATAAGATGAGTAGGAATCTCTCAAAGGAAAATTTCTAGAAGCCAGGAAAATAGGTTGAAGAAGTATTGTGAAATGGTTCCCTGATTTCTACAGTGTCCCCTAGGTATCCCTGACTGGCCCACACCAGGGAGAGGGCACCAGGCAAGCAAGACTTTCAGTCTGACCAGTGGAAAGCCCTTGGCACATGTGAACAATACACAAATTAAATGTGCCTTGAGTGTAGAAGGCTCGTCACCTCCCTTGACAGTGATTTAGTATGCTTATATTTTCATCCTGGGACTCTCCATTTGTCTCTTCGTAACTACTGCTCACCTCTCATTGAATATTTTGGAACTAGATGCCACCAGAAGGCAATAATCAATACAATTATCATGCAGACAGAAAAAAAAAATTTAAAAATCATCTGAAATAAAGTCAAAAACTTTTACATACAAAGAGGGAAAATGCACATCTAAAAGAGATGTGCGGAGCTACTAGCCAGTCTTACCCACCTACGGTTTGATGTGAACAAAATCACGATCACCCCTGCTGTGTTGTTGTTAATTGCCTGCATGGTGATGATACCCAGGACGCCCACGCCCTCAGTGTTTCTCAGACAGCAGAGACAGCCTGGTCCTGTGTGCAGAACCACCAAGTGGGGAAACATAAGAAGATGGCAACAAAAGAACAAATATTCTGCACAAGGAATAGAAGGAATTGGCAGAATGGACAAGTTAAATCAACAGTAGAAGCCTAATGAGGAAAGAGGAGAGAGAAGGTGTGATTCGAGCAGCAACTTCCCAGTTGTACCTCTTCAGAAATGTCCCACAGAACACAGATATAATTGGTGCCCAGCTCATTATGCGACTTTTCTGCCAAATGAACTCCATCCCACCATCCTCACGCTGATGGCAAACACCCCAGCACCTGACCAAGTGCTTGAAGGTCTGTAAATCCAGTCCCCATAATCCACCATAGACTAAACACGGGCAAAATCCAGTGTCCTGCCTATCAGATGAGCTGGGTTTTGTGCAGAGAGCTTTCCTAGGCATGGTTTCAGCTTACGTGCCAAATCACATTGGAAGGTGGGGTTTGTTTTTTTTCTGGAATTATGTATCTGGAAATAGAGAGAGATGACTGCCAGCCTTATGTAAGTGTTTAGGACATGCAATGAGGAACGTATCTGATGGGAACAAGAGCGGAAAAGTAGCTTTTGAGCTGAGGGGTGATTCTTCACAGATTATTTAAACCAGTATTCTCTCAACAACTCTCTAATTTAGTTTCACTAGAGACAGCTAAGTGAAAAAAATCAAACTCACAGTACTGGATATTTAATTGCCAAATCTCAGGGACAACTCATTTTTTTGCCTGAAACAAATTAGGGTTTGAAGGGCTGTAGCACAATCCTCACTTAACATTTCATTCAGAAAACAAATGTACTTGCTGGTTAAGTGGTAGGGTTTGTTCTGTGCTCCCACATGTCAAATTGCTCAGGATCTCTCAACTATTTGAACAAGAAACAAATGTCAGTGATGTAAATTTGGTCTTGGCTAACATGACTTCTCTGGGAATTGTCCACTTAGGTGAAGGAACAGTCAAAGTCGAAGGGCAAGGGGAATGAATGTTGGTCCAGTGGGCAAATGACTGGAGGAACCAGCAAACTTCAGTTATTCTTGAGAAGAATTAGTTATCCTGCTATTAGTGACCCTGCCAGCCAAGTCTTCAAGAAGGTAAGTGGTAACTGCTGGAAAAACTATATTACAGTTTCAGAGACAACACAATTCCTACTTTCTGCCCCTAGATTTTCACCCCTCTGAGGCATAACTGACATTCACACCACCACGGAGAAGAGCAAAGCCATGCAGCAGGGAAGACCTGGAGGATCCATGTGCTCTTGCCCCAACACCTCAGAAATGGAAGGAGTTCAGCACTGTTGGCTGGAATGAAATTTTTTTCATGTGTTCTCTTCAGTGCTGTTCATACTGAAAGTTGGAGTTCAGAGGTGGGGTTTCCTATGAGAATAATGCCACTGAATTAAACAGATTTACACCAATATTCAGGAGCTGCTTCCCGGCCTCAGTTCACTTTCTGGCTAGAAAGAGAACCTGTCCTATTTGCTAACATGAAAATTAGAAGGTTGCAGTTGAGTCAATGTTGGGGATTTCTCTGCAAGAGAGGTGCCTGGGCACAACCAACACCTGACAGCACGAGTAAGGTATCCAAGAACTGGGAGAGGTTTTAGACTGAATCCTTGACTTAACACTCATAAATCCAGGAAAAAACAAGATTTCAGATGCATCAGCATTTGCTATCAACCATTCTAAGCACCCACTTGCTCCGCATGTTGACTGCTGAAAAACCCCTCCATTGCAGCTCAGCTGACTTAGTTCCCTGTGTAGTAGACTCAGAGCCTGTAATATGGCTTTAAAATCCCTTTGTGAGGCTGGACCTGAATTCTCAGAAACTCATTCAGGGGGAATCATCCGTTATTTATCAACCACATGAATCACCTGTTGTGCTGGAAGCCAAGATGGTCTGTCACCCTGTAATGAACAAGATCCAAAGGCATAACGTTCATGTGATTAATTTTAATTTGGGTAGTTCATGATTCAGTGGCATCAAAGAAGGTTCTAAATACTGATTTTTTTTCCTTTTCTTAGGAAAAAAAAGACATGTCCATTCCTCCATGTTCACCTACTTATCATTATTATCATCAATTATTATCCATCAATTGTCTTTTGATGGATCTTATTTTCTTTTTTTTTTTTTTTAAATTTTTCACTGCATATGGATATGTGACCCTCCTTACTACAGAACTTCCCTGTTTCTGCTCTTCATTTTCCATTTTTTTTTTTTTTAATTCTTTCCCTCCTGGCCATAATAAGACAACAGAAGATAAAAGTTTAGCAGTGAATACACAATGGGACAAAATCCATGACTGTACAAATCAATTAATGAAATTCAATATCCACAGAGGCAAACCTATTTATATCAATGACCAACTTTTTCCAGTTATATAGAGATAACAATTAAAAATTTGTTTTATTTTGAAGGAGGTATCAAAGGCATCTGAAGAGAAAAATCACTCATGAATATCCTTGGAGAGTTTGCTTAAAAGTTAATTTCAAGTTGTTCTGAGAGTAGAAGACCCTACTGCACTTCCTAAAAACATATATAGTGCTGTGATAAACATGTTAGTACAGCACAATTTCTTATCACAAGTACAACAAAGCCATGCGGGTGGCATCTGTCTCCCCTCGTCATAGGTATCTACCATGAAAATGCCTCCAACTGAGCTGATGTCCTTTGTGTGTCTCTTAGTGAATGCACAGTGTGTACACTTTCAGGATGTGATCACAGTCCTCAATTTTAGACATCTACACTCCATTGGCTCCATTTACACAATTATTTAGGCTGCTCAGGCTGCCTAACTCCAGAGTCAGCACTTACCTTTCTCTGGAAATTCCAGTTCTATGGCCATGAGAGCTGTACAGCTGCCAAACATGCCAGTGAAAGGACTGCTATTACCCTTTTTTTTCACTTCTGGGATACAAAATAATGAAGATGACTGTATTCCAACTGGGACACAAAAGGAAATTTCCCAGACAACTGCTAAATCAGCCTGCAGCAGGAACCAGATATTTCTCACACCCTGATTCTCTTGTTCCCGTCGACAGCAGCATCTCTCCAAAGGAGGTAGCGCTGTGGACCATGACCTCTTTACCACTGTCTGTTCTTCTGACACACAGGATGTAGGGCTAGAAAAGCTGGCTCTCATCAGGATAATCTTTTGTCTTAAGACATCTTCCAAAATAGTAATTTCTTTTCCCCAGTCTTATGCTGGAGAGAGAAACCACTCTCTGCTGCTTTTGCACCAGCATTAAGATACCAACCAATGTTCCTCTTAGAGCAGCAGTGCATGTGGACCAAACATATGTCAACACACTTTTGCCATTTTTGTGAGAAAGGGGGTACAAATCTAATACCATAATATGGGAGAAAATCTTGCATCTTCCTCCAGACAAAATTTCCCATATGCTATTTAAACACAGTTGTCTTATGAAATGATTGGTTTCTCTGGCAATCCTAGAAAATGCCACCACACTGAGAGTTAAATTCCAATTATTATTTTTTTTCTAAGTGAATATATTTAGCAGCAATTGTCCTTTTGAATTTCCTGTGCCCAGTGCATCACTGGGAGGTTGACCAATTTCTTTTTTTTTTTTTCTTTTTTTTTTTTTTTCTGCCTTGCACATTGTGTTACATAAAATAACAAGTCTGCCAGGAATACCAGGCATGACACACCAGTGACTGTGCTAATGAAAGCCTTGGTAGTTCATTACAAACACAGGAGGTGAATACACCATTGTTATTGCTATAGGAAAGTTTTCAGTATGGATCACAGCTCACTTGTTTTTTTTAATGTGCAGGAGAAATCAAGTCCAATCTTCTACTGCCATAAGCTGCAAAGCTCCACTGGAGCAACGCTGATTATTTGGTTGTTTTGCCATTTGTTTAGAGGGAGGCTTTTTTTTAATGTAATTTTTGTGAGTTTTGTTACACCATTGCTGCAAGCTCCATGCTCTGTTTCACCGTGGCTCAACTCCTCAGGCTCCCAGCTTGTCTTTGGCACAATCCGAGGTGCTGATTCAACATCACAGACTTTATAATAGCGCATTTCTTTTAACTGCCAAGTGTTATAGGGCACGGGCTATTGAGCTGATAGGAAAACAAAAGGGAGACCTTGAGGTGAAACTTGCAACCTATTTCCCAACCAGGAAAAAGCCTTGAGGTGAACTTTGTCGAGTTTATCACACAGCAACAGTCTGTGAAGTGTCAGTTGGACTTGTCAAATCTATGAGATCACAGTACAGCAGCAAACTAACTCACTGTCTTAGCAAGCTGCAGAAATAAAGCAATAAAACAAAGTAACCATGGGCAAAACACGTGCGTCCTACAGAATGCTGTGGCAAAACTTCATAGCAAATGGAACATCTTGGGAGGTTGCTTAGTCTTTCCTACACCTCCGGTTACACTTACAATCCTCCTGACAGCAGTTTATCTAGTCTAAAGACCTTCCCCAAGGACTGTGATTTTTGTACCACTTCAGGTGACTGATTCCAGCGCTTACCATTAGAAAGATTTTCTAATATCCAAACTTCCCAAATCTTACTTGTTGCAAATAATGCCCAACAACATGCAACTTGGAAAACAATTTATTCCCTTCCTCTCAAAACTGTGTGAGATTTTAAAAGATTATTAATGTTGTTTTTTCTAAACTAATCAACTCATTTTCTTACAAGCTCTCCTCTTTTGGTCTCCTCGACTTCTGTAAATTTAGCTCTTTATCTGATGTTTGCACGATTATACCACTATTTTCTCTATGGGATAACCTCCTTTGTACTTCAGACCAGCTTTACAATTCACCACGTTCATCTCAAATTCTATTCTTGCACCTCCAGAGTACTGCTGCCCCCTCTGACTCCATAATGTTTGCAACTTTAACACCTGATCACTAATCCAACACTCAAGACATCAACCAGTGGAAAATAACACAGAAAATAACAAGATTCTAGCAGAGCCACTATCTCAATAACATCCTCGGTTTTGACAATGAAGCATTGCTAACGATCCCTCACGTGTAGTTTTCCAACAGTCACGCCCTTACTGTAGTTTCACAATCCTGGATGGCATTGTCCTCCTTTGCTTACAGGAAGAGAAAACTTCAAGTCTGAGGAAAAGTTTGACTAAGGTCAAGAGATAACATATCAGTAGCGACTCATCTACCCAGAAGTCATAAAATAAAAGAAAATCCTTAACAATGGTGTCATTCATCTCATCTGATTTCAGAGAGCTGCCATTATGTTAGTTGCACTTGTTTCCTTTACAGTCCGCGGAGAGAAAGGGGCACTTTTGGCACTTGACTCGTTTGAATACGTTTATACATCCACTTTGGATGCATGACACCAGAGACACCATTGACCATGTTGACCAGAACTTTGTTTCAAAGTAAACTTTGATATGTAAAACTACTATCCTTATTGGTAAAAAAATTATTAGCAGGGTTTGCTACATTTCTCCAGGAACAAGCGTTGAGCAGGTTGGCACTGGGGAAGCAGTAAGAAGATCTGCCAAAAACTCTACCACAGAAACAAAAGTTACAACTGGGAATGGATTGTAGTCTCATGGACATGAACTATTACAGACTGAATCACTTTCTTGGTGGTGGCATTTCAGCAGGAAACACTATGTTTAGCCACATGATTAACCAGCACACACGACAGTGAATCTACTGAACCTCAGGAACCTCGTTTTGCAGTTACTTTATGAAGAACTACGTGGTCCAGGTCTGCAGGCACATGTCAAAGTATCTGCAAGGCCTTTAGCTAAGTTTTGTCCTTTTTCACGCTGAGACTGATAATGATTACATTCAATAGCATTTGGTCTTACACAGCCATGGCAGAAGAGAGCAGGGCCATTTGTCACATATCTGGCATCCTGCAAATCCCCTTGTGGTCTGCATACGAAAGAACTGAAGACTCTAAATGCTACTTTTCATCAGGAGAGTGGATTCAAAGTAAATGCAGTGACCTCCACCCTGACGAAGATCTGGGATGCAAATCCCCTTCAGAAAGTGTCTGTCTTCCTCCGATAATTAAAAACGGACCTCAGATGATCAGCTGAAACTCAGTGTTTTACTTCTAGATGACTTAAATTAGGTGAAATTAATATCACCCTCAGTGAAGATGTCAGACAGAGAAAGTTCATCCAAGCCTTGAGTTGTCCATGTTTTAAAGCTCAAGTATTTCTTTATATTCAAGTGAATGGAGATGGTGTTTTCTCTAGCATAGCCAAAACACAGCACTGCACACACTACTCCTCTATGTTCACTAACATGGTCTCCTAAAGCATCTTTGATGATAAAGCTCTCCTATAAATCAATTGTCTTCTCTCCCTTTTTATTCACGGTACCACCTGCCTTCCCATCCAGAGTTGTACTCTGTAAGGGCACACTAGCACCTCACTCTTTGACACTGAGTGTCTTCACATGGATTCACTGATGCTGCATCAGGACACAAAACAGTGATCCCAGCATAAAATGAGCTTTTCTAGAGCTTGCTGGAGTGGTTTAAGACATACCTGTATCTAGAGCCATCCATGCACTGGAAATTCTTCATCCCACAGGTAAATTGGGGTCAGGATCTGTGTTCAGAGGAGACTCAAGCGTGCTCACAGAGCAGTGACCTAAAATAAACCCTCTGGCTTGGACAAAAATAGATTACGAATGCGCACATCATGTGGTGGTGCGTCTCAGCTAGCTGGGTGGAAGCTGTCCTTTAACAGATGGTAAAAGATGGCCGGAGAGAAACCCGCTATGGCTAATGTGGCATAAAGAGAGCTGGGCCACACCTTTAATTCCATTCCCTTCATTCAATGAAGGCCGGGATAATTATACCCCCACCAAGGTCTGCGGAGCTCTCAGTAATTCCAGACTAAGTATTTATACTCTGCCGTGAAACTGTGTGTGTGTGTGTTTTTGTATCACACAGTTTTCCAAACCTTTTCTTCCAGTAGGACTATCAGAATACCTGCGAGTGGTTCAGAATCTATCTTTGTACGTGCTCACTACTGTTCAGCTAATTACAGCATGTCACACGTAAGTATTGCATTGATCTGCGAAATTCCCAGAAAGTGAATCAAAAAGAAAAACAAAAAACATTGCCATATGCCACAAGATTGCTTTAAAGGGAAGAAGAGAAACAAGGTCTGGGAGGCAAAACCCAAGTAAAATCAAGTTGGCAGTAGGCATATTAATCAAAAATCTAAATGCCTGCTAATAGAGAGAGGGACTTAACCAAGCTGCTTTTGAGTGAAGTGCAGGAGGCTGTAGGCTTGAAAGATCCATCCTTCCTCCGTAGGAAAAATCGTGCACCTGTCTGGTCCATTTCCAATAGCAACCCAACAAAATTTCTGCCGTAATGTGGAATAGTGTATCCATTAACTCCAGGACAATGACAAACAGGAGAAGACTCTGTCAACATTTATCTCCCATCCATGCAAGAGAGGAACACCTGACTTACATGAGAGTTGGATCAGATCATCATGGAATTGGATGGAGGCTGACTTTCTTCATATATATTTTTGCCTTTGGTGGGAAGGAGGGTAGATGGGACTATCCTACCAAGTCCCTCTGATTGGCCTGAAGAAAAGAGGAGAAACCCCCTAGTCTGGTGACATCCAGAACTACTCAGGGTTTGACTTCCAGCTTCCAAGGGATTTCTGAGGTAAACATTTAGCCCCCTGCTCCCAGTCTGCTCCAACCTGTGGAAGAAGGAGACATCTTGGATGGAAATATGTATAATGACCAGGGATTTCAGAATTTGCTTTGAGAAAGGTGTGTGTCCTTGAAGGATATGTCTCTGCTCAGCCGGTCATTTGCACACAGACAAGCAACAGAGGCTTAACTGTGTTTCGTAAATCAGGTCTTTCCCAGTAATTAATCCCCTTTCATGATGACTAGATCAATGGTGGGAGGAAAAGGAGAGTGAGACTGGATGATTTTCTGTGTTCTGAAAGATGACACAAAGAACAGAATTTGGTAGGTTTGAGTAAGCATGTACCTTGGACTACTGAGTCAAAAGCATGAATGTAAATAGTAGCTATGGGGGCTTCTTAAATCAACAGTTCTGGAATACAAAGCCTCCCAATCTTCTCAAGCCACAGCTGGATTCCTTAAAAGTCTTAGAGAGTTGCCATTGCCACAGAGCAGTGACATTTTTATTAGCAAAGCAGTTGCAGATCTGGGCTTGGGAGTGATCCTGTTTTCTTTGGTTATCCACCACCGTAGATCCAGACAAGTGAAGGGCTAGGAAGGGAAAGCCAATAATCATGAAAATGAGCACTGCAAATTTTGGTTCAGCTGTGTATGTTTCATATTAGAATTATTCTAGGAGAGAATATGGTGGAAGGAAAAACATCAGTTTATTGGAGAGAGAACCCAAAGGAAATAAAAAAGGAACAGCTGGATTTTGTTGCTTGCATATCCAGGCAGTTTTGGCTGGTAATGTTATTGCACAAATTGAGATGCAAACATTAGCTTGCTAAATAGCTGCTCCCAAAATCTGATTACATTTGGTGTCTTCTACTCCAAAAAAAAGCAAGAGATATTGTGAACACAGAAAGAAGTAAAGTTCTCTCTAGAATATCTCCTGCCATCTGGACAGCCTGAACATCCAATAAGATGTAGGATTTGGATAGAGAGTTCTGATGCTTCAGCCTATCCAAAAAGATAATTGAACTCAAATAATTCAAGGTGTTAGCATGTTAATGTTTGTTTTCATTTTGTGTTTTCATCTACTGGAGGGCCACATACGAAGCCTGATAGATTTCTCCAGTCTTCTCAGAGAGATGGGTCCAGGTAGACCCATTGGGACAGCTTAAGGTTGAGAACCAGGAGTTTTTTTAATCAGACGGCATTGTGCCCTAGACTTCCTTGGAACAAGCTGAAAAAATTATTGAACTTCTTAGACTTCATAGTGAAAGATTTGTTTCCCTGCCCTGGATGGTATTTGCAGTTCTCCTCTGAACTCTCCCTTGTTTAGACGTCTTTTCTGAAATGTGTACTCCAGAGCTGGACACATCACTTAACAAACGTTTTAAATGTTGTCGTTTATAGAGGTAAGGTCACCTTCTGTCTTCTACTGAATATTCTCCATGTACATTCAAAAGTTGGACTTTTTCTTGTAACAGTTCATGCTGTAACAGTTATCAATGCTTCATTTGCCACTTGCCAGATAAATGTCTCCCCTCCCACATATAAAACCTGCAGCCTTGTCTCCCAGACATAATACCCTCAGTTTGACTTATCAAAATAAATTTGATTAGACTGTGAATATTTAGACATTCCTGTCTTATTGAACATTTACTAATCTACCTTTTTTATTATACCAGCAAACTGAACTCACAAAGGTACATTCTCATGCAGTGGTTCCTAAACATTAGATAGCATTGGAGCAAGATTATCTTCAGCTTTTTCTCTCTTAGATGCTCTCCTGAAGCCCTGAGAACTTGAAAGATCTCTGAAAAAGTGGATGATGTAAAGTGACTGGTTGACATGACAAATCACTCCCAATAAGGGTCTCTTCTGCTGGTTACATTTATTCTTGATGTAGGGTCCTTCATTTTCTCATCGGGGAACAGATAACTGTACTCCTGTTGGTTCACTAAGCAACATTCTGTCTAGTCTTTCCATTTTTTAATATATAATCTTTATTTTAGTACAAGGATAATTTGTCATCCCAACACAGTTCTGGATGTCTTTTTAGTTCTGTCTGATGTCTGCTGCGTTTAAGCTCAACAGTTTCTCAGTTCCCTCCTTTGTATCCATGTCTGTAACTTTTCCTGTGGCAGATTCTCTTCAGATGCTTTATTTATTGCTTTTGGTTTTGAAGATATCCTTTGTTTTTCCACGTCTCAAGTTCCTGATGTTTGTATGTTCTATAGTCTCCCCTTATCTCTTGACTCTTCTGCACTTATGTGCAATCTTCAGAAGTGTTGGGAAAACGAACAAACAAAAAAATCCAAATCATTCCATCATATTCTTTGCAAGGTGGTAAGCAGTTCATGGTCACCAGGACTCTTTAGTTCCATCAGGATTATCAACGTGATGAGATATTTGGACACACACAGAAGTTTCTAGAATTTTCTATATGAATCTTTATGGCAAGAGCTGTAGTTACAAGTAGCCAGGATCTTGTGCTAAATCAGACTTGCAGAACAAGCAACTGGTGAAATCACATCTCTGGCTCACTGCAATGTGTCCACATGGTCTGGAGAGTGGATGAGGAATGGCTGGGCTTCATGGCTCACATTCCCGTCCTCCCGTGAGTTCAGCAATACTTCAAAACTCTACAGCAATTCCAGCATTATGGGTTTCTGCCATGGTAGGGACAGGAATCAGGGCACTTGAGAAGTGGGGGCTCAGGCTCCCACAATGTAGCTGAGGTCCAGCTGAAACTATAGATCTTCTAAACATTCATCTGCATTGACTTTTCCAGGATAAATGCTCAGTGTGGCTCATTCCATAAAATCTATGAAAGAAGGGGAGAATAACACATAATGCAGAGTCCTAAATTATAAGGATGGTTTATGGTTACAGAAACTTTTGCCTGCACAGTGGTGGGTACTGAACTGCCCAGAGAGCACATACACTGCCAACTACCTACAGTCTTGATATCTTTGGCAGGATAGCATAAATAATGTTTCTCCTAGAATAACATGTTCTTGAACTGTTTCCCCAGTGTATTTTCTGCACATATGTTTCCCATCAGTAGCAGACAGGGAAGTCTTACCCGAGAGGCACTGGTTTACAGAGGTGAAAGGAATAAAACAGAAGATTTCTAACACTGTCTTTGATTCTGGTTTGAAACTTTTCTGATCAGGCTCATCCTCCTTTACAGTAGTGTGTGTATGTGTGTGTGAGTGTGTGTGTGTGTGTGTGAAAATATTAAACATAATTATAATTGCAATATTATTATAGAATAAAACAAAGAACCCCTTTACATCAGTCACTCTGAGGCAATCCCAGCTTCAGTGGATGTGGGGGTAGAAATGTATCAGGTACAGGACAAGGGGTAACGGTTTAAAGCCGAAATAAGGTAGATGTAGATGAGATATTAGGAAGAAAATATTTCCTGTGAGGGTGGTGAGGCAGTGGCCCAGGCTGCCCGGAGAAGCTGTGGATGCCCCATCCCTGGAGGGGTTCAAGGCCAGGCTGGATGAGGCTTTGGGCAACCTGGGCTAGTGGGAGGTGTCCCTGCCCATGGCTGGGGGGTTGGAACTGGATGATCTTTCAGGTCCCTTCCAACCCAAACCATTCTATGATTCTATGATTCTATGAAATTTAGCCATAAGGAACCCTAATTCCCTTTGGAAGCCTCTCTGACACACACACAGGCTTGTGTTAGCACTTTCTACCTTGACAAACATACAGGGCTGGCACAACATCATTCCAAGGTTGGAAACATAATTAACAGTGTGTCAGAATGACTCACATCACCACTTACCTCATGTTTCTCCTACATCTTAACTCTGCATAGTCTCATTTTCCACCCCTGTGCAGGTGGCATACAGACCTGTCCACTCTCCACTCTCATCCTGCTCAGTGTGGCTCTTTCTCTTCACCTCCCTTTGAGGAAACAGACACAAGCTGCAAAGTTTCATAGTTTTCAAAGTTTCCATGCTTTTGGGAAAGATTGCCACATCATTAGCTATCTGCTGTGGACAGATCCCACAGGACACCAGCCCACCTTATTCTAGTAAATGTATTATTGGAAATTACTTTTTCTGTCCATCCACAGAAGGACAAGTCTCATTTGGGCTCTTATCATCTTGTAACTTTTTTTCTTGGATTTTAACCTACACAACCTTACCTTGCTACTGCACATCCTGAATTTTCCTCCACTTTTCCTTAACTGGGAGCTATTGATATGTCATCTTTCTCCCCTGATCCCTCACCTCACTCCTTTTCCATCATATGAAACAAACTGCTTGTTTTCAGTCTCAGAGCCTTTCATGGAGGATATATCTCTTCCTTTCATTCAGCATTAACAAGCTGATACAAACCTCTTTACCTATTTGTTTTATTTTCAAGTAATCTCATCTTAGACTCTTTTTCCAGGTTGTGTTTATACACACCAAAAAATTATTTACATGTACGTTCAAAATGTTTTTGTTTTTCTTCACATGAGAATGGTTGAGATTGGAAGGGATCTCTGGAAGTCATCTGGTCCGACCCTTCTGCTCAAGCAGGGCCACCTAGAGCTGGTTGCTCAGGACCATGTCCAGATGGCTTTTGGATATCTCCAAGAAGGGAGACTCCACAACCTCTCTCTTTGAACCCAGTTTTCACTGTGAAGCCTGCAAAGCACATGAGAACAGATAGCTTGTGATGAGCTAAGAGACACCAATTAAGAGTAGTCATCCTGTCATTTTCACAGCTGTAACCTGCTCCACGAGGGATGAAGGGTCAAATCTCTGAGGGATGGTTCACATCTCTGTGATAGCAGCATTAACATCATGCGTCTCAGCATTTTTTTTTGTTACACATTTCAGAGCCAGTAACTGCCGCTAGCCCAGGTATATATGATCTCTCACAATCTCATTTCCTGTGATTTACCCCTCAGATACCATGCAAACTAGGATTTTGGGGAAATACCTAACAGCGCATTGCTGTGACTAAAATATATCTCTATGGATTATCTTTTTTCCCCCTAGCAATACATTGTTCTGTTATCAGTACCCCTATAATTTCTCTTCCAAGACAAGCTAAGAAATCATTAGATGTTCATATCTTAAACTGAACACCCCAAAAAGTCTGCCAAAAGAAACAAACCTATATGCTGAAAAATTTATTACCTACGTCAAAATCTGTGCCACTGTTAGCAACCCCATTATTTTTTTCTTTATTGTTTTTTTATCAAGGGCTATTTCTGGTGGCATTCAGCTCAAAAAAATCACAAATTTAAGTGTTCATGTCTAAATGTAAACTAGGCTCTTATGACCACTTCTATTTGAGATCTGGGATTTAATTCAGTTACCTTGATATATGCATCAAGGTGGCATATTTCTGTGTCAAGGGCATTTGAGATTCCTTCTTCCACCTGATAAACAGATGCCATTCCAAANATCAGTACCCCTATAATTTCTCTTCCAAGACAAGCTAAGAAATCATTAGATGTTCATATCTTAAACTGAACACCCCAAAAAGTCTGCCAAAAGAAACAAACCTATATGCTGAAAAATTTATTACCTACGTCAAAATCTGTGCCACTGTTAGCAACCCCATTATTTTTTTCTTTATTTTTTTTATCAGGGGCTATTTCTGGTGGCATTCAGCTCAAAAAATCACAAATTTAAGTGTTCATGTCTAAATGTAAACTAGGCTCTTATGACCACTTCTATTTGAGATCTGGGATTTAATTCAGTTACCTTGATATATGCATCAAGGTGGCATATTTCTGTGTCAAGGGCATTTGAGATTCCTTCTTCCACCTGATAAACAGATGCCATTCCAAAAATTTGTAGATCCTCTGTAATCAGCACTGTTCCTGTGTAGATTCATCTGAAATGGCACTAGATGGTATCTTTAGGCAGTTAAATCAATTACTATAACTAATGGAGCCCAGAGACTTTTGAAGCTTTTGTGGCAGAAAACGCATACATCTGACCAGTTGAATGATTCTCTAGACTCCACTGACTATACTGGTGAGACATCCACAGATTGCAATGGGAGNGGTTTTGGAGACCTTCCAAGGAAAGTGTAATCAGTATAAAGTTTTGTTCAATGGCCAAATGTTACAGGCTATTCCAATTAAATACGAAACTGAAAGGGCCATATCGAAAGGGTCAGTTTGGTTCTTGTTCCAAGAAACTTCTCAGAAATAATACCTGGATGCAATAATTAAGAAAGTAAATAGATTCACTTCAGACTGTTATGAGCCTCTTTTAATTGTAATCTTTATATATTAATTGCATGCTTTCTTACCGCAGTATTTTTATACTCCTCTGCTCAATCTGAATTTAGATCTCTTAAATGTGAAAAGTTACTTCCTACCCTTGGAAAACTGCTCCAGGACCTGACAGATCTCATTATTATAAAGTTGTTAATTTTATTAAATTTAAATTACTTTTTTCTTCCTTTTTTTTCCATCCTCCTGGTGATATTCAACTGCATTAACAGTGCAGAATCCCTTTTCATCTGCTGCATTTAGCTCTCATTACCTTAAGATTGCTTTCAGGCCCCTCAAACATTGTTGTATTAATTTATTTATAAACCTTTTTTTTTNCCAGATGTAAACATGTAAATACAAGTGTCTTAATCCCTGAGGTGAAACCCAGCACATATTCCTAGACAATTTACTGCATTGTATGCTGTCTGCATCCCATTCTATTTATTGAGAAGGCAGTTTCATGTAACAGCNCTTTCATACCCTTTGCTATTTCTCAGAATTCATTCCAGTCTGTCTGCCTCTCAATGTTTTACATTTGGAAAGTTGTAGTTCACAACAGTTCTTCCAGCCACGTCATATGTAAGTATTAAGAATTAAAAAAAAAAAAATATTTCTGTGGATGGTCTATCTGTATTTTAGGATTATGATGTTGCTACTTCCTGCACACCTAGCATCTCTCATTATTTGACAAACATGAAAAGTCTAAGTGCCTGAGTTCTGAGCTGCATCAGTTTCAAAGCAAGTGCTCCCTTCGGTAAGGAGCTGTATCTATTCTGAAGAGAAATGAGAGGTTCTGCGTAACGTTTTCCATCATGGATTTACAGTACCATTTGGCAAAGTAATATGCCAGTTATTCATAAGAACAAAAACACAGTGAACTCAAAATATCCAGTCTATATTTTTTTTTTCTTACCACAGGTTAAAATTAGAATAAAATAATCGGCTAGATATAAACTTGGTGAACTTACAGTTTCCAGCTGCATTTTTCCTTTACCACCTGAAAATGGGAAGCTAACTGCCCCGGATCCAATTTTGAATGTGTTTACCCAGATGTAAATAAACAATAAGAGTGTTGAAACTGATAACATATAGAATGTAAGAATAGTAAATTGAGACCTCTAGGTGATATTATTTGCCAGCATACATTTTTCCAGTACAATAAATGGAAATGATCCAAGAGAAGAAAACAATGAAGCTATCTATGGTGGTGTACTATGAAAAAATAACAGAGAAAAAGCATTGTTTTGGGAGAAAGCAGCTGGAGTTGTAAGGTAGGGAGTTGTAAGGATGCTGTAATCAATTCTCTAAAAACCAGAGCATTAATGAATGGGCTATTATATAGCAACTTACTCCAAGGCTTGGTGCTTTTCCAAGTGATTGTCAGCTTCACCCTGCCTGCAGTGTGAACACGTTGGCCCTGGGCCTTTGTTTCAAGCCTAAAAGTGCTCTTCAAAGATGCTCCTTCCCAGTTCTCCCATACGCAGATTCCTGGTTAGTTCTTCTGCCACCGCAGCTGGCCATGGTCTACAGCGAAGCCGATATTTAGAGAGATTAAATAACATGTAAGCTTTCTTTCGGGCAACACCAAATTATGCAAATAATATACTAAGGCATTCCTTGCGATGTGGCAAGCCCACCCTTGTTTTATGTCTCCTGGCAGAGGAGAACTCCTCTTGTGCAGGGTCACAACAAAATGCACTTAGGAAGAGAACTTTTGATTTTTCAATTTTTACCATAACAACGGTCACAGCACTCTTTGGTTTTGCTGCACTTCTTACAAAGGACCCATAAAATGTTAAGTTACAGCAAAATGAACTCAATAGGAATTTTTATGGTGACAATGCGTGGCAACAGAGTATGAGAAAAGAGGCAAAAAACAGTCCTAGAAAATGAGAAACAGAAATTAACCAGTGATACATGGCCTTGCTGGGGATACAGAGTGAAAGCAGATTTCTTGCATTGTTTTGAAGGTTTCAAAGAAGGAAAAAATAACATATTTCAGGCTGGGGTTTTAACTGGTATTTGGAAGACTTCCAGTGGTCACTGTGTGATTGAGGCTTGTGCTTTAAAATAAAATACAAATGGTTTGACAGACCGCTGGGAATTCGTGTAGCCAAAGAAAAGGAGGGGGGGTAGGCAGAGCCACATTCCTAATTCTCTGGGATGGGATGTTAAAGTGCACCAGTCCTTGTCTTATGTCAACAATTTGTTGTAAAAGCAAGTTTGGGGATGTAAAGGACACAGAGCCCACGGAGCTCTCAGAGCATTTCCTGGGTGATCCAATAGCCAGGGCTTCAGTGTTTCCTGCTCTGCACATCTACTTTTTCTGTAAAAGCATTCAGAAAATTCTGTTTACATTCTGAGCATGTTAAGTAACATACAAGATAGACAAGTTTAAATTAATAAGAATTTGCACATTATTTTCTAGAATCTATAAATACATTTATTCAGTATAGAGAATTAAAGTCTGAAAATTGTCCTCAAAAAGAAAATGACTTAAAATAGTTTTAAAGTAAAAAAAGGACATGAAGGCAGATGATGTAGATATTGATCTTGGTTGAGTTATCACTTCCAATGACAGTTGGTATGCACTGAAGAGTGCTAATAATCATACATATCATTTTTTTAATACACTAGTTGTCAACATGAAAAGAAAAACATGGTAGAGAAGCTATTGTTATTTTCTATTATTTTTGCTCAGTGCTGCTATGAAACGTATTATTGGGGCTGTACATCAGTAGTAGTGAGTGTTCAACTGAGCATGACCCCATGTGATGACACAAAGTAAGTTTTTAACTTTCTGCTCTTGTTTTTCCGCTTTCTCCTCCATGTTCAAAAGGCGACTATAGAGCCACACTAAAACCAAGTGCGTGTACAAGTCTCTACAGCACTTAACAGCACGCGGTGTTCAAGAGAATAACAGATGAACCACAACCACGTAGGCTCAGCTTCCCTACACAGTCAGTGGGGAAACCAAGACACAGATACCGTTGGAAATTTAGCTAGATGTCTTCCACCAACACAGGTGAGAAATCAGTGAGCTACAGCATCCCATTCTCACAACCACGGCTAGAGCCTGCAACAATGAGGTTCTCAGCTTCAGTATTTCGACTAAGAAGCTTAATGGGTTGAAATCCTTCTCTGACGTTTCTGAAGAGTTGTTAGCCTACCTATTCCAGCAGAAAGTCTGGGGAGCCAGCCACACCATGCTAAGCATGATGGTAGCAACTCAATGATGTAAATGGTTGTCTGCTGGAGACGTGCCTGGGGCCCTGGAACCATTCATTTTGCTAGTACAAACACTGGCAATTTTAGTCCCCTGGATCCACAAGGTACTCTTACATGAGATGAAGCAGTGTGATCTGCAGTTATAACTCCGCTGTGGACTTTCAGCAGGACTGCTTTCAGTTCACCTGGGCAGGTACTAGGATGACATGAAATATCCCCCGTTCTAGCATTCATGCCACAATGAGAAGACCAGGATGGAATCAGCAGCAAAAGAAATGATGGATGAACATCTTCAGGGTAGGCATTCAATTTGGAGAATTTGTGTTACTTCTGCAGTCGAGGGTCGATTATATATTTCCTACCCCAAAGGCTTGCTCCTAACGGCTCCAGGGAAGAGGTTGTGCTATAGTGCACTGTAATAAGCTCTCATCTCTCCTCGTAGGCTGTCGTGTTTTTCCATTTCTGTTAGTTGGCTTGGCCACAGGGCTTCTCTATTTTTTCATTTATTTTTATGTAACAAAAATATCAGGTAGTAAGATCAAGTGGCTTGATGCCTGGCTGATTCATCAGTTAGGTTTAGTAACTAAGGCAGCCAGTGTGGAGCATTAGAGGGAGATGGGGAGAGAGGGGGTGGGATAGGCATGAGATATTATTTCCAGATTCTTTATCTTCCTATTGTGTTCAGTTACAAAGCAACAAACTCCAGAGTCTCCACACTGTAAAATGCAGACAAATTTTCTCTACTTTTAACTTTTCTCAAATACTGGATTAATATAGCAGTATACTAGCAGTATACTAGTAGTAGCCTACTAGTAAACAGTAGAAATATAATCAGCAAGCACTAGAAAAATTTCCATGGTGACAGCAGAAGGTTTGTACAGTACAGGAGACAGGAATCAAGAATCTTAAGAGTATTTTCTGGCCTTGAAAACCAATGAAGTCTAATGCAGCTTGAAATCCCTCAGGCACACCAAACAAAGACCCTAAGAGTAACAGCTGTATTAAATTGGACTTAAAAGCCACCATCCTTGGCACTGGTCAGTAGACTCTAATGCAGAGATGAACAGTGTGATTTTCCAATGGGATCAATTACAACCTGCTTCCAGTTTTGACTTCCCTATTTAAAATTCATGAGTTGATTGACAAAAGGGCTCTGATATTGCCGACTGCAATAAATTGGGCCATGAAGGAACACTCTTAGGTATGCGTCCCCATAAATTAGACTGAGATAACTACATCATTTTACTGAACATAAAACAGCCTCTTCATTTGCTGAGAACTACAGCCTGATTTCAGAAGCTGTCCTCTGCTGAAATCTTCCATATCCTGTCCCTAATCTCCTAAACCATCTCAACCCTGGAGCACAAACATGTGAGATGCATTTTCGTTCCATGTGCTTCCTCTCCTTGGATGTGAACGACGTTAGCTAGCCCATGTGCAAAGAGGACATGTGGTTTCATTAGCATCTGTTTCTTGGAAGTGAAGTGAGCTGCATGACCCCTTCCATCATCAAATTCAGTTCACCACCGTGTAAAAAGCACCCATACCATATTCTTGCTTCAGTAAATATATAAAGCTCCAACTTACAGGCAGTTCTTTCTCTCCTTCCTGTTTCTCCCATTACAACGCTGTTCCCTAACTTCAGTGGAAGCATAGCTAGGAACATCCAGTTTCAAAATACATACATACTACTTTTCAGAGAATCCCCACTATTCCTGTGCCGCGCTTTACTTATCCTATTCTTCTCTTTCTCTCCTTCATCTTCCCTTAAACTAATTGCAAAGAACAGCCAAAGCCTTTCTCAGTCATTGCTTTTAGCCAAGTTCTTATAGTTTCTGCTCTGAAGCCAAGCTGACCAAACTAAAACAGACAGAAAGACCCTTCAGACAGGAGTCTTCAAAATTTGCAAGATTTTAAAAGTTTATAAAGGTTGTTGTCAAATTAAGTTGTTTTTCTATTAAAGTTCATCCTGTCTACTTACATATCCATTCAAACTCTGCATAATTTCTAGAAGTCCTATGGTTATCGAGTATTCCAGCACTGAACTTAAGCATCCAACCTGGTTTCTCAGGCTAATCTAGATTGCTTCCATGTGGGGCATCCTTTGGTATCATGTGAAGAGTCTGACAGTGTACTTACACAGCTTGGATTGCTTCCTATGAAATAAAATTGTGCTTGGGGAAAAAAAAAAAAAGTCTTTCCTTGGTTGGTATGCTTACCAGGAAGCACATTCTTCTTTTTTTTCCTTCTCCTGCCCATACTCCTGGTTACATTAGGGGGTCACTATGTCCAGCCAAGCCCCTCTTTGTTGGCAGATTAAAGATGTATTTCTCTCCTATTTTTTTTTACAGTTGGCCTAAATTAGGTGGCTTATCAGGCATAACCTTGTATTTTTTATTGAGATGAATAATTCAATTTATTTCTGTGTGTCCAATAAGAATGAGATGGGGGATGCAGGAGCAGATTCCCCCTGGCTGGCTTGAACCAGCGTGCTGGATTTGGGACCTGCACAGTGGGGCATACTGGGCAGGATAAAGTGGAAGGTGATGACCCATTAATGCTCCCCTGGTTAAAATATCCTCATTTATGTGTGATTTAGATAATGGTGGAAATACAAAGATTACTTCTGCAGCTACAGCTTTCAGACCTTTTTTTTTTCTCCTTGGCTTTCAGATGTAGCATATAATTTTCAGATACGCTCTGGGCATTGTCCTTGGATGCTACCCAAGACTGTCAAACACTTTGCTGCTCTCAGAGACTTTTAGTTGTTCACTTGGAGCAAGTGTTTTCCACTGAGAAGAGAAGCAGGATATTGGAGTCAAGATTAAGTCTCCCCCATCTCCCAGCACTGAATCAAATAAAACCTTCTTCTACCCACACATCAGTGCTCTCTCAGCTTAACAACAAAAACAACCTGCCAATCTCTCCCCACACAGAAACCTTCAGAGTTTTCATCAAAAGGAAAGGAAAGGTACTGCAAAATTTCTCAAGCACACCAGGTGGAAATTGCCGTCATTCCTTCCAAACAATCTGCTGATATTTTCTTCGAAAGCACTGGATGAATCAGATCAGGAGCAAGGGAGTGGGGTATTTCCTGCAGCAAAAACATACTACAAATAAAGACAAAATTTTGCTCCCCTCCAAAGTAGCACTTGTTGGCCACAGCTGTCAATGTTGGCTGAGCAAAAAATTCAGTCCAAAAATTCAGAGATGCACAAGCAAATGGAAGCCTGTACATGCAGCTGTAGGTCTGGGGAGACTAACCTGGGAAAAGCTACCAATGTGAAAAAAGTAAATTTATGAAGCACCTACTCTAAACAGGGACAAGAAAAGGGACAGGAAAATAACACAGAGAGATTCCATCTTGATAAAGCTGAGACAGCCAGGAGAAAAGAAAAGCATCCAAAATATCGCACTGACAAGGAACAAAGAGAACTAAAGATGAAGAGTCAGAGTCTGATGGAAAGAATATGGCAGAGCAAGAAGCTGAATTTAGATCTTCCCAGACTTGATTATTACTGTAACCATGGGGTTGTGGTGATCTACAGGGAGCAAACTCGAGAAATTAATGAATATTAATAAGGGGCTCATAAGAACCAGTTGTTTATCCAAGCTGTAAGCTATGCAGGGCTTTGGGGTATCGTATCACTTAATGATGTGTTAAAAAAACACAACGAGGAACTTCTTTGAATCATTCATGTTAATTTAAATCTTTCCCAGTACGCCCCTCTCTAACCTGGGAACATGGACTCAGGCCATGAATTTATCTGGATCACAGTATCCCTCAAGTCTTCATTGGTCACATCCACGCTAGTGAATAGCAGAGAGGTTAGACACCGTTCTCAGGAGAAGATATAGTCAAACCCAGCTAAACCCTGCATCATCCTTCTGCTCCCCAGGTGGCCTTATCCATATGACCCATTGTGAATGTGTGGCCCTTTCTGGGAAGGTGTTGCTCATGCCAGACTAAAAACAATTAAGGACTGTGCTGGCAAATTACACATTGTGGACAGGTTGCCCAAAGAAGCTGTGGGTGCCCCATCCCTGGAGGGGTTCAAGGCCAGGCTGCATGAGGCTTTGAGCAACCTGGGCTAGTGGGAGGTGTCCCTGCCCATGGCAGGGGGTGGAACTGGATGATCTTTAAGGTCCCTTCCAACCCAAACCATTAGGTGATTCTATGACATCTGTGAGCAAGTTATTGAGTCCCTCTCCTGGCCCTCTGCACCTTAACGGTGTGGGTGTAGATGATGGGGTACACACCCAGCTGTGCCAAACTGAAGGGCACCAGCATACATATGCATAAAGGTGGCACTTAAGTAAATCATCATAAGCAGCAGCAGTCCTTATGGGCATGTCTTCTGTTGGACAGACAAGGTATGAGGAGTATGATGAGTGGACAGAGGATGTCGGAAGATGTATCAGCTTGAACACAATTTTCCTCTTACCTGTAAGTCACTTACCAAGTTTGGGGGTTTTTCATGGCCTTCACCACTGCTATGAGACAAGATTAATTACAAACCATACAGGATTGTTTTTTTCAACCTTTTTTTTTTCAGTTAATCTTGTTTTTCAGGTCTGTGTGCTATGCTGTGCCGCAAGGTGGACAAAACAGAGCTTTTAAAGCACATTTCACTCGTTTCTTCTTTGAGTAGTTTTTGTTCATCTAAACAGACCTTGGATAGTTTCAATCAAATTTAAAAGAAAGGTGGAAAACTCGGAGATGGTAAATTTCTGAAACACTTGCTAAAATAGGCAGCTGAGTATAGAAGGCCTCTTTGTGAACTTTAACTATCTTTTTAGACATCTTAAAATCTACTTATTGGGGAAAATAAATAACAGAGGGAAAATATACACAAACATAACCAATGGAAACCAGTCTTTATTCCTCTGCTCATAGAACAAGTTCTTTTTTTTCTTTAAATTTAAGCCTCATTGCATCTTTAGCCCTCTGGTATTTCATGCAAATCATCACACAGGAATGTACATTAATCAAAGATTCCCAGCCATGACACAGTTCCTGACATTTATATTGAAAACTGTGAGAAATACGAAGCCAGTTGTTAACTGTGTGTATACATGAAGAATAAATTGTCATTACCATTCAGTATGTTTTAGGCCTCCTTTTCTGCTACTGCCATAATTTTACAGAATTTGTTTGGATTTTACTGACAGATTTCCACTATTCAAACTTAGCAACTGGAAAGCAGTGTTGCACTTATCCATCTTGGGCACTTTCTATTAATAGTGCTGCTGAAATATTGACCTGCACTTGAAAAATTCCAGCAAACACAACAACAGAACTAGCAAAATGTATATATACACGTGTATATAAATAAATATATATATATACACACTCTTAGGGAGAGAAAATCCAGGATAAATTACCAGGGTGGAGGGGAAACCTTCCAAATAAGATCTATTATATAATAGTTCCCTGTGGAAGTGATGAGCACATACTTTCTTGAAATACTCAACAAGAGCTTTTTTCAAAACCAACGATCAACAAAAACCTCTACTGGCAAGGAACAAGTAAGAAAACATCTGGGGAGTTACTAGAGCAGTTCATGCAATGTCCTAAACCATGTCAGACAAAGCAACCTGTCACCTTGGTACATGGTAGATCCAAGAGTGGAAGTGATTAATACCACATAACATCTGAGTATGCTACCCATACTTGTCTACTGTAAAGAGCTAAGCCCTGTCATTAACAAAGACATAGTTCCTTAATTTCTTATCAGTTTCATGAGGAAAATTCAGAAAAACAAGGATGAAGACAAAACTGATGAGGGAGAGGAACAATACTTTTCTTTTTTTTCCAAACTTTCTCTCCAGTGCATCCCTGATGACCCATCTATCTCCAGGCTCTGCAACCAGATAGCCAAGGGTAGCAGCTTTGCTCGACAAACAAGCTGGTGTACCCACTGCATCTGGGTTTTGCCTATGAATCACCGTCTGATGTTGTTCCAGTTCTCTTCTGTGCATTTATTAAAAACCACTCCATGAGTGGGATGGACATCAGACAAAACATGGCTTGGTAGAAGAAGCTGTAATTTCACCTGGAATTGCTTTAGGACTTATCAGTCTAAGGAAACTGCACAGATGTTGTATTTCTAAGCATTAACTTATCACTGAATAGGAACTGTTTCGACATAATTTATATTTCAGTCTTGGGATTTTCCTGACAACCTCCTCCAAATCATTTCTAGCTGCTAATATCCTGTCAGATTTAATGATTCTGGCTTCTCTGACAGTTTTATCCTTAATGTGAAATAAATGCCTTCCTGATGCTTCACTCTATGTTGCTAACAGGGTGGTATGTTAGCATTTTTATCAATGTTTGTCTTTTGGTCTTCAGAGGCTAACCAAAGCCAGCCACTGAAGGTCATGAAATGGATCCTGCTGGTTTCACTGGAAGTTGGACAAGTCTCCTGGCCAGGAGGGACTGCAATGGACACTGAAGCAGATGTGGAGGGGGATAAATCTTCAAGGAAGCCACTTGTGCTGGATAACTAGACAGATGAGTTACTTGAGAGACAAAATATTTTTGCCAGAGGAAGTGAAAAGAAGGAAAACTATTGGGGCTCTTGGGACATCATCACGGGCACAGGATCAGCAGCATTATATATAGGCTAGAGGAAGGAAAGTTTTTGTTCACTAAAACTTCTTTCACTCTAAAACCCAATATCCAGATTTCAGAGTGCACAGAATTTGGTCACAGACTGAATAACCAGCCCTTGTGTATCCATCACAAGGATTTGCTCCAGACACAGAGAGGTCTGGCATTTCTTTACTCAGCCCTTGTAAGAAGTAACATCCTTGACTTATGTCAGAAATCCTCTGTAAGACTGTAGTGATTCCCTCTGCTCCTGTAATCTCAGAGAAGACCTGTTCAAAAGCATTTCTGAGCTACGACTCCCTGATCTACCGAATGTTTGATTCAGCAAGATTGGATCCAACCCAATGCCAGCAGAGGATAAACGGTTCTCTCTGGGAAGTCATCACCTTTGAAAAGACTAAATCTGTTTCTCAGGACTTGTTTTTGCTGGGCTGTGAATCTCTATCCCGTAGTCCCTGGGGACTGATTGCTATGGGAAGACTATAATAGCTACGTGATTTGTCTCCTAGATGGTGGGTGTAAAGACAGGCTCCTCCAGAGGCTGTTACCAAGCACTCATCCCTCTCCTTTCAATAGGGAGAGAAGCACATGGAGCCTAAACTGCTGACTTTTGTGTTAAATATTGATGCTTAAAATTAGGTGACATGAATATCTTCCTCCCCACAGTGTCTCTGCTACAATCAGTTTTCATAAGGATCCAGGACATTTGAGGTCCTTAGCCAGACAGGTGGAAGAGTGTGTTTCTACCAAGAAAATAGTGATCTAGGTGACACGGCTGTAAGGAACACTTGAAACATTGGCAGCACATTCTAACACTGATAGAAGATAGAAATTTCCAACCCAGACTTGAAAGACTACAAATTCTCTTCTCCTGTATTATGCAGGCAACCAAGGGATGCACATTGTTCTACAAACATGTCAACAGAAAAGCAAAACACTCAAAGAAGCATTTTCCCCACAGCAAGACCTGATTCTGCCTTATTTGGGTGAGTTTTCTGTGCCTGCTTAATGTGACCGAAACATCTGCAGAACAAGACAATGCAAGAAAAGCTGGCCCAGAATCACAAAGTGTGAGGTGGAGAAGGGACTCTTGTCTCTAACACAGCAAATGTTTCAGAGAACCTCATTTTTCACACTCACTGTTTCTTTCTTCAGTTTTTTAATCTCCTTTTTTCCACAGAATAAGCCAGAGCAAAAAACCCTCCCTAAATCCAAAGCCTGCTCTAAAGGTCAAAATGATGAATAATATTTCATATTGCAGGTTGTGTAGCCATTGCATTCCTTTTCAACAACACCAGAACCACATGAGAAAGTTTACAAATACCATTTAAGACAGCTGGGAATGAGACGTCTCACATAGGACCTCAATGTCCTATTTAGGCAATACTCAGACTAGCTAAAATTGTAATAACTGGTACCAGCTATCACTGTGAGCAACAAATATTCTAGAAGCAAGTTATCCCTTGAGCTGCCAGTACCACTGCCAATATCTAATTAATCTCCCCAAAGGCTGGGTGCTGCCTCAGTGGGGCAGAGGAATGTTTAGCCATTTATTTAGAGCTAAAACGTAACCCAGTTGCCATTTTTAGGCACTTGAACACTGTCTGATTTTTCCAGATGTGCAATGCTATTCATCTCAACAGCCCAGACAGCTAGCTGGTTTCTAAACAGATTTAGAAGCTTAATTTCTGAGTTGACAACATTTTTTTGTAATATTTGTAATGTTTAAATATCTGGTAGTCTGATGATTGTTGGCCATCATTATTTTTCTTGCTTTCGTAAATGAATTTTCATTAAATAATTGACTTCCAGTGCACAATTGAGGGATAAACTACTTCTGTTCCACAAGCAGTTAACTTCTTTTTTCAATTCAATCATTAAATTGAAGGGGCATTTGTTCCAATCTCCTATGAAACCAATTCAACCCTTAGGCTGTGAATGGAAAGTGCTGGTACCTACATGAAGTGCTCACATCATACGGTCTTTTGTGTTGATTTATTTAATCTTCAAATATAAAACACACAACTACGTGTGTAGTTACTGGTTTGTCATAGAAACAGCTTTTTCGTAGTTTGTAGTATCAGCAACACCTCCAGCATTCATTACAACAGAGTGAAGTTGTGTATAACCGCTAGGTCTGAATTTCATACAAATCCTTTCTCAAGCTAATTTCTGAATTTGAACCATTTCTTTCAACAGCAACAACAAAAAAAAGTAAAGTTATTACATTCTTGGGATTCTCCAACAATTAGTAAAGGAGAAACACAGGAAATAATAACAAAATTACTTTAAAATAAAAGCACATACATTTGCAAACTCCCCCCTTTAGGGCAACGACCACACCCAGCACAACCTGGAGTTCTTCCTGTATCCATTTGTTTAAACAACTGAAGAACAACAAAACATTTCTGGACATTCCTGCAATTGCTTTCTATCCATCAACTCTGGCAGCTGCTTCGCAACTCTTTACTTGGCCTCCAAAGTAAACCCACCCTCTGAAGAAAACACTGCAAACCTCTACAGCCAGCCTGTTTGCCTGCAAAGTGATTAATTTGAGCGTCTTGAAACCCAAGCCAGTGTGCTGATAACATGAAGCACACAGAGGGAGCAATGTGTTGAACAGCACGGAACGAACTGTTCCTGCTTTGCAAGCCACGCTGATACTCCCACCACGCAGTAGGTTTTAGAAGAGATGGAAAATGAGCACCTCGGGCAAGTTTGAAAGGCTCGAGAGGAGATCGTCCTCATTATCCACATCCTCATCTCTATGATCATGGAGACAGCCTTTGATAAACATACATTAAAGCTTCATATCGCTCAAGTATGAGACTAATCTAAGCGTTTGCTGAAATTCAGGGGCTTCCCTCTCTGACACATCTCTGAAAATTCCTTCCATTATTCTATTGATAAAACAGGAATATTTCATATAATGTATACTGATAAGACACGAAGGCTGAGACGAAGAGGTCTCTTATGAAATCCAGTTAAGAAACACTTGCGTTATCTCCACCAGATGTTATTAAACTCACCACAGGAATTACTGGCTTAAATATGCTGGCCTGTGTTAGGAAGCTTTCAAGATACAAGATTAAACCAGTCTCTTTTAGCTTTAAAATTCACATACCTTTGCAACTATTGAACTTTCTGATATGTGACAATATCAGTTTATAACACCTTTTCAGAAAAGTATTTGCAAAGAAAAGCTTAAAAGTGTCAAAAGAACACTTTTCCTTTAATAATTTTTCAAGTCAATATTACAATCTGGAGGGATCTGGCTCAGGATTTATGATTTACGTTAAAAGTTAGCCTACTCACCCTACCATGTATGCTTTTATCTCATGCTCATCCCATGGTTTCTGGACATGCCCAGTTGTAGCCAAGGAAAACTCAATTAATCTTGTCTTAAGTCAAGGTAAACAAATTCAAGCATTTTAAATTGCTCTCTGGGGCTCAAAAAAAAGCAAACAAGCTTCACTAATGGAATAGATGATTTCATTCCACAAGCTATTGCTGAGGTTTCTTCAGTTTGGTTGAGCATCTGTAATAATTTTCCAAAAAGAAAGCAATAACGATTGTTTGTAGCTAGGGGGCTTGATTTCATGTCCAATTTGATTTTTCCTGACACTCTTCAAGATGTTCCTAGGAATGTCCTACTCTTTTTTTTTTCTTCCCCTTCCCCTCCAGGTAAAGCAAAGCATCCTGAGGAATCATGAGAGAGAGAGAATGGAGGTGTCACTTGTTTGTTCACTTTACTAGTGTGCTCAGAGCTTGTTATATATAACATCAGAGGCATGTATGGGGATAGCATGTCTAGAGACCCTCTAAAATGCTGAGTTCCTCTTGCCTAAGTGTTTTTGGAAGGAGACCAAGATGATGTATCGTTGCAACCAGCTTCCCGCATGCACCTGTGTTTACTTAACTTCAAAATGAAGTCTGCACTGGATGTTGCTGCATAAGGTGTTATCCTCTAAAGGCTAGTTAAACTCTTGATTCTTCTTAGAAAAACACTGAAATTAAGTTGTTACAGACAAGTCCTGAATACACTTCAGAGCGTACTGACGGTAGTCTAAGTGGGTGGCTTAGAGTTCATTGAACTATCACACGTTTAATGCTAATGGAAACACTTCCAAGAAACACAAACCAGTGGGGCAGGACCAAGCAAGAAGGTGTCAGAGAGCTCAACAGACCTGCTTACATTGTTGTGAAGACCCAGCCATGACCAAAGGCACGAGAGCAACCTAAGAAAGGCACTCACACTGAGATCAACCAGCTAGGGCCAGAGACAAACAGTGTTTTACTGTTTTTTGCAAACAGTGTTTTACTAATGTTAGGAAGCTGTTTGTTTGGAAGAAGGTTGAAGCAACCAGCATTTCACAGCAAAAAAGTTCTCTATGACTGCAGCATTAGAAAGGTGAGGGTTGGCATTCCTAAAATCTGAAGACTGATCTATGTATCATGGAAGGTGGTAAAGGAAAGACAATGGGAAAGAAGTTTACCTTCCAAGATACTCACATCCCCTGAATTAAATATATTTTTTCCTCCCTGTTCATAGTCTTTTCCCTCTGTCCCCAAAGAGATGTCAGAAGCTCCTGCAAACCTTCCACCCAGCAAAGCCCCCTAAACAGGCTGCTATCACTTGTCATCCTCCTCCTCCTGCAAAACAAACCCTCCATCCATGTGTTCCACTGTACGTCAACAAAACAGATAATAAAGATGCCAAGAAAGGTTATTTTCTGTATTTTTTTTCTTCCTGTTTCACATAGCTTCTGTGAAAAAACATGACAGGTGGTTTGAATAAAGCATCCTACATGCTTTAATTTTTTCATCAAAAGGCTGACAAAGAATAGCTTGTCTGCAGCATCCCTCTTGCAATGTCCTTACTGGGACAGATTGAGACAGAGGCATCTTTGGAAGCAACGGTGCTCCCAAGCACTTCTGGGAAGCTGACCTGAGCATGTGTGTGCAGATAGATATATCAGCCTGTTTTGATATGCTGCAAGTCAATACATTCTCTACACGCCGTCCAAGGCATCGAGGGATTTATTACAATTGAGCCTTGGCCAGTGGGTGTCACTAAAAATTAGCTGTAAGGGAAATTAAAAAAAAAATAAAAAGAAAGAAAAGAAAAAAGCATGGGGGCAAGAGAACCTGAATATTAAAAAAGCATTTCAGAACTTATTTTTGGCCCCGAGCCTTGTTTTGAGTCCTTCCTTTGGTTGAACAATGGCAATGAGATCAGAGCCAGGCATCTAGTGCCCGCTAATTACTATCTGGACTGGAGCTTACAGTGAATAGCGAGTAGGAGGCTTGGATAGGATGGGAAATGATTTTGCCAAAGTATCCCGCGTGGATTCCCTGGTGGTGGTGGCATGTTTCTTTACGGGCTTCCTACGTTGCTCTCCGTCACGCAGTGGGGGAACGCCAGCCAGGTGACTCACTGGGATTCTGCCCCGTGTTTACTGCAACAGCCCTCTCCGCAGGGACTTGCTCACCGTGCGGAGCCTGATTTTCCCAAGATCATCTCAAAGGGCTAATTTTAATTAACAAAAGCTTTGGAAGGCAAGGAGAAGGGAAGGGGGAGGGGGGCTTCTTGCAGAAGGAAAGAGATGGCAGAAATAGACTCCTTCCTTTTTCCTTTTTCTTGTCCAAGATAAGGAAACATCACAGGCTAAAGGCAATTCAAAAACAACTTAAAAGGCAGATAAATTTAGTCACAAGTATTCCGCTGGGTGGACAATCAAGATACAGAACAAGTCTTCAGACAGAAGGTTTTTAAACTACGAACGGTCAAGGCAAAGGGGCAAAAATCAAGGAAATAAAGTTCATATTAAAACTATGATAGGATCAGGTCATAAACCCTGTAAGAGCAAAGATGGTACAGTAGTTACCACAATGGACTTTAATTTATGCATTCCACCCAGTCTCCTGGTCCAGTCTAGGCTTCCTCTCTATCTTCGTCAGTCACTGCAGCTCTTCAGTGTCTTGGTTCTCCATTCATGGCATAATGATGTTAATATCAAGATGGCTAGGACCAACGTACAGATGGCTATGAGCTTTAGTGAAGTTATAATTATATTAAGCTTTATATGCTCAGCTCTTAAGAGGCCTGTTGTACTCTGCAAAAAAACAAGGCTGGAGAATTTCACTGGTGAACTCAGATACTCCTGTTACTTTCCAATTCATCATCCAAGTTTCTAATTAATAGATAAAGACTGAAACATGAGCCCTGCAAAGCAGTCCCACAGATTATGAGATTTGCTTCCTGAGCATATGAAGTCAACGACATACTTTGATTGTGTGTGTCCTGGAAAGCTGTAAGCCAACTCATCCACCCATGGAAAAGGGAAGCTGAAATGGGATGCCTTGATGTACTTTGACTGTTGTCCTTCAGTAGAGGGCGTGGACTGGCACACATTGAGCACAAATATGCAATCAGAAAGCCTAAGAGGAGATGTCCTCTATCACATTTATGAGTTCACCCACTGTGAGGGTCATTAGACACTGGCCCAGGTTGCCCCGAGAGAAGCTGTGGATGCCCCATCCCTGGAGGGGTTCAAGGCCAGGCTGGATGAGGCTTTGAGCAACCTGGGCTGGTGGGAGGTGTCCCTGTCCATGGCAGGGGGGTGGAACTAGATCATCTTTAAGGTCCTTGCAAACCCAAACTATTCTGTGATTCTGTGTTCCAGTTCTATCAAGACTCAAATTCTTTCAAATCTCTAAAAGGGTGAAAAAGCTCATAAGTCAAGGAGATAGAACCTGAAGGTGATGAATGAATCTTGGAGGCACTGCTACAGCCTGATGGTCCTTCTGTCAAAACTTGAAGGGATTTGTAGCTCTGGGTCAGGGAGATGCCATCAGAAAATGACACTGGCAAATACTCAGTAGAAGCAGAGTTTTTGCATGGAACCAAACCTAACATAGTCACACTCCAGATTTAATACAGGCATCACAACAAACCCCCCTCCTTTTATCTCTCTCATCAACTGTCTTTTTGCTACTCTTATTGACTGTTTTCCCAGTCGTCTTTGGGTTACATGGAATTTGGGCCAACTTCTAAAGTTTGATGGGCCAACAAAGATATTCTATCCATTATTTTGGTCAACATGTATCAGCCACAGGTCAGTACTAGCTTGAGGATGTCTGTATAATGCTCTGTTGCACTAAGTAAACACATCTAATCTCTCTGTAACCATCTGGAAAATAATATTTCTTTGATTTTTCTCTTTTGATTTTCTTTTCTGTTGAGACTACAAGTAATAAAGGGCAAGTCCTTTCTCTTATTACACAAGGATACATCAACCGGTCTATGACAGGCCAGGACCTGTTCCTTGGCCCTGAAGGCAAGTGATGTGATTCATCTCATGGCCATATGGCTAAAATTTCTTCCATGTGAAAAAAAGCATGGCCTCACCCATATAGCCTACTGGGAACAGTCTCTGACCTGTGATATTATTTGAACCGTCTCTGAGCATTGTGTGGGAAAGAGAAAAATAACATGGAGAGTCACCACCCAGGGAGGTGCTAAGAGTTGGTCACTATGGAAGACTTCAGGGCCAGCCCCGGTCATCTTTAACAGCATAGACTCAGTTTAAGTGTACAATGCCTGAGGAAAAGGGCTGTAAGGTTGATTTGGGCCTGTAGAAATTACTGTAAATCAAAAAACACCCATATTTTTACAATTCATTATTTGATTTGGCTTCTGTTAATTCCAATCACTAGTTATGAGCATCTCCCTGGAGGAAGATACTGAATCGAAGGCAGCATGCAGCCTCTGCACAGCCTCTCCTCCAGCAGATGCTCTTGTACACTCCCAGCCATTCTCTGCTGGTTTTCTTGAAAATCAGCACAATGTGTTACACCAGTGTGTGAGGGGAAAATGCCATTAAAGAACAGGACCCTCTCCACAGAGTAGGGGAAGTGTGTATTGCTTGGCTTGGCTACAGTGCATTCCATCGATGTCTTGGAAACATGCGACTGTGAAAGCAACATCGCTCAGATAATCCTTCCCAAGTGTAGTGTGAAGGAACTGCTGGTACCACAGAGCACAAAAGATTTCCAAAGCTTGATGCTAATTTCCTGATTTTTAAAAAGAAATGGTTTCTAATGCAGCTAATCATGTTTATGCCTTTCGTTATCTCCAAGAGCAACATTTTCCAAGGTGCTTTTAATGAACTGAACACTTGAAGGCTCACAAGAGACAGAGAAACTGTCAGAGATAAATATTTCATTATGCTTCACAAGATCTTGCTACATTCTTAACGGAAAAGAACACAACAAAAATTGATCCCCCTCCCACTTAAATCAGTTGGACTTTTTCTCTAAGGAAAGATCAAATCCAGAACATATTAATTAGAAATGTGTTTTGATGAAATGTTGTTATGCAGTGTGAGGCATGTAACCAGAAAAGCAGATTAGCTTATAGGAGGGACACAGCTGGAGGTGACTTCCAAATGGAAAAAGGGAAGGAGAGGTCAAGGTGGTAGGTCTGAACACGGAGGGCTCACCAAGGAAGAAGAAGGAGCATCCACACAACTTCAGCATCAGCTGTCGTGGGGGCTTGGACCCTTCTGTCTTGCTGCACATAGTGTCGTAACCCCACCTACATTCTCAATAGCTTTGCCAATAGATAAAGACATTTATTCATCATGAACTATTTCATGTGCCTTGGCAGAAAAGCACATAGTTGCTGAACAGTTGGGAAAGCGTTTCATCAGAGAGAGTCTGGCTGAAGGCTTGCCTGTAGCACTGTTTGCTAGAGTTCTGTTGGGTTATATTTTTCATTCGCAATCTGCTCGATTTTGCTGTTTTGTTTTCTTTAATTATTATTTCTAATCCATCTAAAAGAGCACCCTTCCCCAAAAACAAATTAAATTTTCAAAATCCTTCATTTAGTCACTCAGCGGCAAATTCTTGCAGTTACCCACAGGTCTCGATAGCAGGAAATTTCATAAGTTCTTTTGACAGAAATCCCAACAAGAAACCTTCTGCACTTTTAGGTGCAGTCTGTGGTTTGTCTGTCAACATATCTCCCACTTTCACTCTCTCCCTCTTTCTGGAAGCCAAATATTGCATAGAATTTGAATCACTTTAACATAAACTGAAATGTTGTCAAAAGTGTACTCATAATAAAGTTCTTTTCGGCTCTATCCTTTTGATGATAAACTGCTTTTGAATAAATGAAAAACCACTTAAGTTTTCATCTGTACCTTTCCTGACAAGTGAAAAATTGACGTATTCCGTGAAATAATGTTTTCTTTTACATGTTTTCTTTCTTTGGTAAAACTGAGATTTGGCTAGGACAGAACATCAATCTGCCAGAATTATGAGGAAGGCGTAGGATTCGTGGTATTTCAGACTCTAGTCAACACAATTAAGTAGGCTTTGTTCTATTTTAAATTCAGAGAACACATCCATCACTTTAGAAGTAACTTCCAAATTGTTTTGTTTTGCTTTGTTTTGTTCTTAAACCAAGCTAGTTCCAGGCTAATTTCCAGAACATTAAAGTTTCAAACCTAAATAAGAACTTCTGAGGAATCATCTGAGTTGAACCAGTTCTTTGACAAGACTTACCGGTTGAGAACAGACAGATGTTCTCCTCGCACTGAGTTCTGTTTAGATTCAGGTCTCCCTGTAAGATCTTCTGTCACTACAAAATTAATATTTTCAGCAGTACCTAGACTCTCTATGAGAAAAATAGAGTAAAAAGTTTCGACAACTGTGACCAAGTTTGTTAGGCAAATGAAAGATAAAATAATCTCAAAAGCCCTCCAGTGTTCCTACAGTGCTGATCTATGCTGGTATAAAAAAATCTCAAACTCCTACATTAAAAAATACGAGGCATTATTCTATCTTTTTTTTTTCTGTTTGATTGTAAACAATACATCAGGTTAAATCTAACTCAGCATTTTCAGAGCTATAATAACCCAAAAACAAATTATATCCTCAGTTTGCTGAGAGGAGTCTTAATCATAGAATCATAGAATCNGTATTCTGGAAAGAAAAAAAAATCAAGTAAGCTTCATATGCATCTGTAAATTATTTTAATAAAACTAAACTGGGACCTGAGGCTATGTGTGCCCTTGAGTCTCATCCGTGTTTTATTCTGACATGTAAAATAAAACATAATGAGAAGTTACCATAGACTTACGAGAAGAGAAAGGAGAATATGATTTTTATTTCATTTCCAAACTGTTGTGGAGCCAGTAAGGTATAAGAATAACTTGTGCCAGATACTATGTTGTACAGTTTGGGCTGTGGTTACAGAGTATTGGTTATTATACAATATCAGCGGAAAGACATGGAAAAGGAATAATTACAAATCTTGCTGTACCCTGAGTTTCCAGGTGATTTTCTTTAACCATTATGAATTTAACCATTATTTACCCACTAATCCTTAATGCTTTAAAATTGCAAAGCAGGATTCCGTATTTTCCTTATCACATATCTCAAGTGAGATGCTTTTATAAATGTTCAGAAAGAAAAACACTTCTAAAAATCAGAGCTCTTTCCTTGAGAACTTTGAATTTGGAATAAAGAATAAACCTCAAGAAGCCCAGTTTTGGTGACTTTTTTTTTTTCTGATGATGATTTAATGCTGGCATAGAGTGTTTTCTGATCTTTGTCATGCAGCAGAAAAATATTTTCCCTTATAGCTTGCAACTGAATGTTTACAATTTAGCTTGCAGGATTTCCTCAGATGTTAGCGTGCTTTAAGAAAATTGTTCAGCCCGCACTAGCACAACTTGCTGTAGGTGGCAGAAATAAGCAAATTCTGGGAAATGTTTTGCTCACCTGGGCTGTTAGTAAAAGAAATCCTGGGACATTGGGATTGAAAGCATGGAAGCCAACCAGTCAGACTCCGTTATCTGCTGACAAGCTCTCACTGCTTCCATGACCCAGTAATTAAAGGAGAATATGAAATCTGAGTCATTTTTTTGGAAATAATATCTTTCTGGTTATTATTAGAAACATGACAACTATACGATAAATTAGTCAAGAAATGGAAATGGGATCAATCTGGTCCATTGTTTCTAAACATAAAGACAGAAAGCGAGGGAGTCGCGTCATTATAACAGTCCCTATAGCTCTCGTTATCCTGACAGCTCTAAAATTGTGAAAACCATTTTAAAATGTCATCAATTTTCCAGAAATGTCTTTAAAAAGAGGGAAGGTGAGATGTCTTGGGGTGTCTGGTATTAAAGTGAACTCTCCGTGACAAATTTCTGTTCTCTTCTCCGTTCTTATTCTTCCAGAATAAGCCTAGGGAGAGGCTGATTAAATGCAGCAGATCCAGAGTAATGATTCTTTTTGCTCCTTGGCATGAGAAGGCTCCAGGATTATCCACTTCGCACAGCTTCCCTAAAAGGAGAGGAGGCGAGCATGTGGTGTTCTCTATAAATTGCTTCCCAGGGAATGTTAAGTGAGTGTTGAGGCAGTAATGATTCTCTCGTGCCTCCTCGGGCAGGGAAAGGTCCCGTTTGCTCTGGCTCAGGCTAATTTTTCAGCACGTTTTGTAGCAGCACTGCTTTCTTCACATCTCTATTTTCTGTTGAATCAGTGATTTGGTTGTTTCAGTTCCAAGTCTTCTTAATGTTTTCTTTATTTTCCTATGAACCTTGGTACTGAATCCTTCATTTGTCAGGTCCTTACTGATTATTTTCACCTGGCTGACGACTCCCCATTCTTCCTTCTTTGGTAAAAACTGCAGAGATGTAGCAATTTGTTCCCTGTTGCAAAAGTTTTCACTCTAATTAACTGATAAAAATAATATCTTGGTGTAGCATATTCTTTAGTCAAATGGCCATAGTTTTTTATGTCAAATTAACAGAATTTTTCTGTTTATATCATGGGTATATTTTGTCTAGGAATGGGTAACTGCTCACCCAATTAATCCATGATCGTTGGTGTGGGGAAGCATACACCACTGACCGTGATCCTCAGCTTAGCACTGACAGTGCACCATGGCTATAAAACCAAGTGCAGCTGAACTAGGCTCACCTAACGGACTAACACACAGGTCTTTGACTTCAGTTGGCTTACACGCTATTTTATTTATTTTATGCTTTGGGAACGGCGTGAATTTCCCTTCACCTTACTGCAGTCATGTGTATCGCTGTTGTCATTATATTTTTCTTTAATTTCCAAATTACAGAACTGCAACCAGGAAGTTTTGGTTATTCACTTCCAATTTTGCTTTTTCACTTGTACATATAGCAGTATTTTCCTAAATATTCAACACAGACTTGGCTCTCCATTTGCACATTTCCTAGGAGTTTCAGAGTGAAAACAATTAGAACATCACAGTTTGTTCATCTGTTTATTTTAAATGGGAATCTGACTCAATAGTATGGAACTACTAAAAAATTTCTGCGATTTTATTCTTTTTCTCACCATCAGCTTAGAGCTCCAGTGCTCTAAGCAAATGAAGTTTGCTTGGAGCTGTTCTGCTTTGTAACTTGCTGTGCTCAGGGATTGTTAAAAGAGTTTGTCCTCCAGAAACCTCTCAGGTACAGGTGGCTTGATGAACAAAATGATTAATTTTTGTGCTGTGACTCTATCCTAGCACAAATGCTTGTTGTTCTCTACATATGCTTTGATACTGAGACTCTATTATAAATTTCAGATATTTTTTCTATTTCTTGTTTCTCTTTTAATCAAATATTAACAAGTTAATGATAAATTGTAGTGTCACGACATGGGTGCACTCAGAAAGACGTGCACAATCTGAAGTGGGGATTCCACATGCTGTTAATTTGGGATAAAGCTGCAGCTTTATACTTCAGCTCCAGAGAATGTTCTGGGTATTTACCATTCTCACTCCTCATTTACACAAAGGGCAAATGCAGCATGGCTTAGCTTATTTGTTATAGTAGCAATCATTTGGGCACATGCTGGCACTGGCACTGAAAGCAGAATAATGTCACCAGAGGCTGTTTCCTACACACCACAGTGGAATTGCTCAAAAATCTCAGCTGGAAAGCAGCCTGCTGAGGCCTGAGATCATAAAGGGCTTCTCGTGCGTAAATGACACTGATCCTGATGCTGGAACAAGTAGTTAAACCTTCTGCAAGCTCAGAAGGAGTATGGAGAAAAAGCCCAGAAAATTACACTCAATTTGGTAATTTTTATATTTTTTTCCACCAGTGCATAATCTGCACACAGATGTCACTGGCTGTGATCCATGTATAGAAAGGAGGGGGATTAAAAAACAAATCTGTACTGTTGCAGTTGTAAGAAGGTCCCTTGAAGCATCCCCATCCAGCCTGGTCTTCAATGCCTCCAGGGATGGAGCATCCACAGCTTCTCTGGGCAACCTCTTCCAGTGCCTCACCACCCTCTGCGTGAAAAATTCCTGCCTAATATCCAACCAAATCAGCTGCTGAAACATCTTCTCCACCCCACTGTCAGATAAAAGGGCAAGAATTAAGAGAATGGTGAAAAACAACAGTAAATCTATTTTGTCAAGCAGATACTCCAGATTTTGAAGATTGGTTTTAAAGCAAAGAAATTGATTTTGAAGCAGGGTCCACTTAAAAAATTTTCCCTTTCTGAAACCTGGTAACAAACACGAGGGTACATAATAACATCTTCCTTCCAGACTCATTCCAGCAGCCACAGAATCTGCACAACCCTTCAGCTGCCCCCAAGACTGACCACAACTGGGGCAAGGCAAAGAAAAACCTCCACCTCCCAGAGTTGTGTATCGTAAAATTTAGCAACACCCCAAAATATACCCCCCAATGCTAAACGTTGAAGACCCCAACAAGAACAGATTGTTCAGGTTCTCTCTTTATCTCACCAGCCGTTGTAGGGCATATGTTTTCCATATTCTTCGATGTTTCACTAGAACAGGGATTATGCTCTGAAGGTGTGGCAATGGTACAACTCATCTGAAGTCAGAGGATTTACGCAGTCTGAAGACCTGGCCCTACATTTCACCTTGGCCTTTCCAGCATGCTGATTTAAT